>CAUYUJ010002808.1:0-43436 GCA_963575745.1 Prorocentrum cordatum | reverse complement strand
CTCCTCCTCCTCCTCCTCCTCCTCCTCGTCGTCGTCCTCCTCCTCCTCCTCCTCCTCCTCCGTAGCAATTTTGGCTCAAGCCATTTTGGCTCAAGTTGCCATTTTGTAAAGGCAGCTGGCCAGGACAGCTTGTTTGGCCACTGGCGGGGCAGCCCAGCCAGGCTCCCCAGTGGCCGTGTTCTCGAGTTTGTGAGCTCCTGCTGGAGCAGTTCCAAGATTCCGTGTGTTCCGCCCATCGTGCCATGTCGTGGCGGTCCTGGCACCGCCAGGCGCCGTGGCGCAGCGAGGGGCGGCGCAAGCAGTATGGCGGCGAGTACGATGTGTGCAGCGCGTGCTCGCATTGGGAGTTCAAGTTCTACGGCAACAAGTGCTGCACGGTGTGCGGCGGTGCGTACTGCGTTCGGCCCTCTGCTGGCGCTGGGGTTCCTGGTGCTGGCGGTGGCCAACGCAATGTGGGGCAGCCTGGCGCCCCGCATGCAGATCAAGGTGAAGCTCTTCGTGCTGCTGCTGCTCTGCTGGTCGCAGCCCAACCTGAACTACGGAGTGGTCTGGCGGCATTCATCCAGGCTCCGCCACCCGCGGCAGTGCCGTGGACCACGTCCCAGCTGGCTAGTGCCGCGTCGGCGGAGCGTGCTCGGCTGGCCCGTGCGGCGGAGGACGCGGCCAAGGCCGTCAGGCTCGCCAATCAAGATCTTCAGCAGAAGAAGTCGAAGTTCACCAAGCTGGAGGACCAATTGTGTGAGGTCCGCGCTCTCGAACAATGCCGTGGAGTGGTTCGACCGGCTGAAGTTCGCAAGGTCGCGGCTGATGAGGAGGCGAGCCAGTTCAACGAGGACGCGTGGGCCGAGAAGAAGAAGATCGAGCAGAAAGCAGGCGGAGTTGGACGCTCGCGCTGCTCAGGAAGCTCAAGGTCGCGTGCATGCACCTGGTCCTGCACAGGGTACCCCAGCCGCAGCGGCGGGCGCCGCGGCGGCCCCCGCTTCCCCCGTCGGTGCTGGTGGACAGGGTGCTGCTCCTGATGGCCCTCTCGTTCCTGGTCTCACGCCCGCGGGGAAGGTCGACTTCGGCTGGGTCGAGCAGAATTTGCACACCCTCGAGGAGCACGATCTCGCCCGCTCTGAAGGGCGGTCGGCCATCAAGTTGGAGCAGTGGCGCAACATGCTCCAGTGGGCCAAGTCCCAGAAGGCGGACATCCCGATGGACATCGATGACGAGGTCAATGACGCGGGCACTGGGGTGTCTGGCGTGGGTGAGCTACGTGATTTGCGCAAACGAGCTGCAGAGCAGGGACTGGGACCTGAGGATTCCAGGAAATACGGTGAGCTGCTCCAGGCCGCTGCCAATGCCCGTGCGGGCAAGCGTGCTCGCAAGGCCGTCCAGCAGCGGATGGCCTCTGCGAATATTTTCGGTGCCTTGTGCAGTGCAGCGGCCTCCCAGCTCCAGTCTATTCACCCGAGCGCTGGAGGCGCCTCGGGATCTGCAGCCCAGCGTTAGCAAGACTGTGCCCGCCGAGCGGAGGCGGGCCAGGAAGAAGCGTGAGACGATCAAGGTGTGCTTTGCTAATGTTACCTCCTGGTCCGCCCTCGCGAAGCCCTACGTGTCGCAGTCTGCGTCCAGTGTGGGCGCCTTCCTCCTCGCTGAGCACCATGTTCGCCCTTCAGCTCTGGGCAATGCTAAGAAGGATGCGCGTGCTATGGGGTGGGCCCCACACTTTCAGGCCGCTCTGGACTCTCCTGGGGGAGGTACTCATGGTGGGGTGGCTTTCTTGGCGCAGAAAGGTTTAGCTTTTCAGGGGATCCTGACTCAGCGTTCTGGGATTATTCAGGTTGGCTGTGGGGACTGCTGGCTTTTCCTGGAGCTGAAGTTGGATGGGAACTCTCTGGCGATAGGTGCATGCTATTTGGTGGCCTCCATCGGCATGGCTGGGGAGAATCTGAATCGCATGCGTGATATGTGTCAGTTTATTCGGACCCTGGCGGCCCCTTGGATCCTCCTGGGCGATTTCAACAATGACCCGCAGGTGTTGGCTGATTCGGGGTGGTTTGAGTTGACTCGATCATGTCCCATGGTTCCCAAATACATGGATTTCACCTGTGACGTGGGCGAGGCGACGATCGATTTCCTGATCTGTTCCAGAGATGTTTACAGCGCTCTTGCTTTAAAGGCGGTTTTGACGGCGCCTGGCCGAGATCGACGCCGATGTCCCTAGCATGGGGGTCACCAGGCGTGTGAAGTACCGTGATCTTCCTCCTGCGTTAGGCCGTGATCATGTGTGGCTGTACTATTGCAACATGGCGCTTGAGGATGACGCTCAGGTGCTGATCCCTGATGATGTGTCTGGTGCGTTTCTCAGGCATACCTCGGAGGTCCTTTCCTCTGAGCTCTCTCGGGCTTACGCTCGGTGGCCCAGGTCTGCGGAGTACGTTTTCGCTTCCAGGGCCTGCGCTATTGTGGATCCTCAGAGAGCTCTTGGGAGGAGCTTGGGGCTGGTTACTTTCTCGGGGTCTCTGAGGCGGCGTGGTACTAAGCTGCAATGTTTCTCTTGTGAGTTTGTGTGCTTCTGGTCCCTGGTGCATTCGCGGCTTTGCGGCTACCTGAAATGCCTTCGTCGGGCCCCTGGGAGTAAGCATACCCTGGACTTGAAGAGTTTATTGAATCGGTTGTCCAACGATACCTATGCGTTTATCGAGCCCCTGGATGGCCCAGGGGATGCTACTTGGTGGCCTGGGGCGTTTGCTGGTGAGTTGGATGCCCCTGGCACGGTTCGTGTCATGGTCGACAAGGCCACGGATATTTGTTGTAAGGCATGGGCTAGGGCTCGCTCGGGCACCGAGGCTGGTATTCGTGAATGGAGTCGTGCCTGTCTCCCTGGTGGCGCCCCTAAGCTGCGCCGCTGGTTGAATGCAAATGATCGGGTCACAGTCCAGTTCTTCAAGGGCTTCAAAGGGGTTGTGCAGAATCCCAAAGATATGATGGAGCGCCGCGAGCACGTTTGGGGCCGTTGGTGGACCCCTGACAGCGTGCGACGCTCGTTGCTGGAGGACCCCCTTGGGGAGTTGAGGGCTTCTGCACAGCTTGCTGCCATGGAGGCCCCTGACCTTGAGGTTCGTGATCTCGTGCAAGCTTGCCATTGTTGTTCTGCTACGACGGCGATTGGAGTGGTTCAATGGTCTCCTCGCGCGTGGCTGTCTTTGCGGCCGCGCGCGCTGGATGGGGTCCTACAGATCTTCCATCGTGTCGGGCAGGAGCTGACGTTCCCGTCACAGTGCCTCTTAAATATCATGGCGACGTTACCTGAGAGTGAGTGCGATGAACGTGCAGTGTCTAAGTGTTCTACGTGCTATAGGGTGCATGCGCGGATGCGTGGTGGCATGATCGATGATTGGAACCGTCAGCACGTCGATTGTCGGGACTGTGCAGTCCGAAGCTCGTCGGCACTTCAGAGCGCCGTGTTGCGAGCGCTGTGCTTCGAGGTGGCTAACAATCAGTCATTTGAGTCTTTGGCAGTCCATTGGGACACGGAGAAGTTTTTCGACAGTGTGGTTGTATCCATGCTCGTGCAGCTGGCCTCGAGGCTAGAGTATCCCCCGATGTTGTTGTACCTGGGGGTCCTGGTCCATTCCTCGCCGCGTGTGTTGGAAGTTGAAGGTATGTTATCCAAGGTTACCCCCACGGGTAATTATATCCTTGCTGGTTGCACGCAGTCGATGCCATGGGTGAAAGCCTTGCCACATGATGTGTTGCATCGCGCGCACCATCGCCTCCCGCATGCTCCTGTGCAGTCGTACGTGGATGACATTACGCAGTTTGCGCTTGGCACGAATAAGTATGCTATGAGAATGGTCCTATCTGCCGTGCTCCAGTTTTTTCGTGACGTTACTGCATGCGGGTACAAGGTATCTGCGAAGAGTAGCGTGGTTGCTTCCTGTGCGTCCTTGCAGCGTGCCGCAGTTGAAGGGTTCAGGCGGATGGTGATCCTTGTTGGTGCCTCGGAGGCTGTGAAGGATCTTGGTGTTATGTCTACGGCTGGGAGGAGAAGGTGTGCTTGGAAGGTTCGTTTCATGAGAAGGACTGCTTTCAGGAGAGCTAGGAAGCTGCAGCACCTGGCTAAAGTGTGTGGGAGGTCTCGGAAGCTGTTCAAACCAGGTGTTTTGAGTGTTGGCGCTTGGAGCCATAGTGTCTTGGGGTTACATGTCTCTGAGGTCCAGTCTTTCCAAGCCTCGGCGGCTAAGTGTTCGGGCTTCTGGTCCCCTTGGATGTGTACCACAGCGGTCCTGGCCGTTCGTCATCAGTATGCCGACGACCCCCCGTATCGACTTCGAAGAGAGCAACTGGGAGCTCTGGCTGGCATCTGGAAGTCCTTGTCCCTGGGCCTTCGGACGGGCGTGTCTCGGACTTGGGACTCTGTGCGGGCTAAGTTGCTCTCGTTGGCGCCCAACCGTTGCTGGGCGACGGTGAAGGGTCCTATTGCTGCTGTCGTGGCTACGCTGTTGGACCTAGGTTGGGAGCCTATCTCCCCAACCAGATGGAGAACCCCCACGATGGTGCTTGATGCTAAGTGCTCTGATTTCCTGTATTTCCTGGATCTGAGTGTGAAGCATACGGTTTCCCAGAAAAACTGGACGGATGCAAGCAAGCACTATTGTGGGGTTGGAGTTGAGGAAGGTATTGATGGTACAGTTTTCAGGCGTATGTACAGGAAGCTCGTGTCCGACGGCTCCCATCAAGATGCAGCGCTACTGGCGTGCATTGTCTGTAGTGGATGCTGGCCTGAAGCACGGCTTCGACAGGCTGGCTACTGTTCTGATGGAGTGTGCCCTCGATGCGGCGCTGGTCAGGAAACAATGATGCATCGTGTTTGGTTTTGCAGTTGCAATGAGTTGATTGAGTCCAGTGGTATGAGTCAGTCTGCACATCTGGTTCCTGACGCCCAGGAGGCCGCGCGTACGTGTCCTGAGAGTGCCTTCTGGAATAGGGGGCTCCCTACGCTGGCTGCCGCCGTTAATCGTGTTCCGCCGCCTGCTCCCCTTGTCTTCGGATGGGGTGTTTTGTCTGCTGGGTCGCCTGTGTTGGAGGCACTTGGGGCCTTGATGGCTCTGGGGGAATACATGCTCATGACTGGAGACTTCGGAGGTGCGGTTGGGCCATGGTGCGTATGGACGAGACCTCTGAACCTGGCGATTTTAGATTTGATGGTGTCCTGTATGGGACGTTACCTACTCGTGATCAGTCCAGTCCTAGGGCTGAGTTGTTCGCCTTCCTCCAGCTGTTGCGCATGACCACGGGCGATGTCGTGGCGTATTCGGACTACCTTCCCCTGGTGAGGGCCCTCCGTAGGCCACGTGAGCTGATATCCATGACTTCTCCGATGTTGGATCTGTGGGTTTTGATCTGGGAGGCAATGGACTCTCGCTCTGGTAATATTGAGTTGTTGTGGACGAAAGCGCATACTACGGCGTCCTTGCGTTATGCCTGGGGCCTCAGTGAGGCCGAATGCTTTTTGAATGCCTGTGCCGATCATTTTGCTGGGGTGGCCGCTGCAAAAGGGGAGGTGGCTCCTGAGTTTGTCCAGCTAATTCACGAGGTTGGTTTGCTAACCTCCCAAGTGCTGTGCCGGTTGCTCGACGTCAATAGGGAGGCTAGCCTCACCTGCCACCGCAATAAGGCTGAGCGCGTTGGTAGGCCGCCAGCTCGCCCGAGGTCCCTGCCCACCGATGATGTCCGTCGTCGGCGGCTGTTGGCGGCTGGCCATTCGGTCGAGCCTGCCAAGAAGGGCCTGTTGCGGTGCCAGGTGTGCAGTCGTAAGTTTAGGGCCTTCGCAGGCCGCCTCGCCGATTTCATGCCTGGGCGTTGCACGGGCCCCCCTGCGCCACTTGGCGGCCCAGGGGTGGTCATGGCCCACCCGTGTTGGTCCCGCGTGCATAGCAGCCGTCAGTTGGACTGCATGCGGGGTGTATTGTTTTGCAGAGTGTGCGGTCGGCACTGCGTCGACAACATTCAGGCGCTGGCCGAGCTGTGCCCACCTCAAGGCCCCACCAAGGCGGGCCGTGAGGTGCTGTCTCGTTTGGGGCGAGGCCTCCCTCCTAAGAGCGGGGTGAGGTTCCCGCCTGGGCACTGACTGTGACGAGTGGGTCTCCGTTTATCGGAGAGCGCCCAGCTTGGCAAGGTCAAAGGTCCTCCTCCTCCTCCTCCTCCTCCTCCTCCTCCTCCTCCTCCTCCTCCTCGTCCTCCTCGTCCTCCTCGTCCTCGTCCCTGTCTGTCCTCCTCGTCCTCCTCGTCTTCCTCGTCCTTCTCGTCCTCCTCGTCCTCTTCGTCCTCGTCGTCCTCCTCCTCGTCGTCGTCCTCCTCCTCTTCCTCCTCCTCCTCCTCCTCCTCTTCCTCCTCGTCCTCCTCCTCCTCCTCCTCCTCCTCCTCCTCCTCCTCCTCAGCCGCCTCCTAATCACCGTGTTCGTTCTCGTCCTCGTCCTCTTCCTCGTTTTCGTCCTCGTCCTCTTCCTCCTCCTCCTCCTCCTCTTTCCCCTGTGGCCTAACCCCTGGGAGCCCGCGGAGGGGGTGGGGGGGGCAGGGGGCGGATGGGGGGGAGCAGGATAAGAGGCAAGGGGGAGGGCAGGGCCCAGTTTCAGGTCAGTGCCTGTGAGAAGTGGCCCCACGAGTCTGGAGATTACACTATTCTTCTGTGGCCAACTGCGTGCCTCAAGCAGCGCGCCCGCTCTCTGGCAGGCCAACTTCCCACAGCACTTACAGCACATGACAGGAAAGCCAGCGGCGTCCACCCTGTCTGGATTTGTATATATATATATATACACACACGAATAAAAATTAAGAATGCGGATTGTGCTGATGATGATGATCAGGTATATGAACATATATTAATCAACCAAGCAAAACATGAAAAAAAAACAAAACCACTGAACAAACAACAAAAACTAGCCCACGACCCCCACCTGCGCCCAAGGGTTTCCGGGCCGACAGGGGAAGATCAACACGAGGAAACTTGGATATGTCCGAAGCCGCGCACAAACATCCAGAGCACCTGAACTTGGCGCCGCCACCCCTGACAGGGGCGTGGGCAGGGCCAGTTATCTTAGTTTCGCGCGGATTCTTCGGCTTCACAAGGTCCTTCTATAGCTCCTTGCGCGCAAGCCTTTCGGTAAGAATTGCACAACCTCCTCCAACTCAAGTATCGTACTCCTTGAGCCCAAGCGCGTATATCTCCCCGTCGGCATGTAAAAGTGCATGCGCTCGCGCTCCAAGTTCAGGAAAATGGTCAGCCAGCCTATTGTCCCGAATATGGACAGCATCGTTGTCATCCAGTGCTTCGCTTATCGCGATGAGCTTCTTTCTGCCACGCAAGCCGGGGGCCGCGGACCCCGCCCAAGGCCCGCGACGCAGGCCCCCAGCGCCGGGCGCAGCGATCGTTTCCCGAAAGAGCATGTTCCGGTCATGTCTTTATGGCAGCTAGAGCATGGCTGTCATGCGTGATTGCAGCCGTCTCTGGCGAAGGCGACCTAAGAGTGGCAAGAGCGGCGGCGGCGCTCTCAGCGCCTGAGGCTTGGGGAAACGCTGCAGGATGAGGAGAAAAGATGGCAGGCGCCGGGCCGCCTCCAGTATCAATCTGAACAGCCGCCAGCCCTGCTCTCGAACGTTCTGAATTGCATGGGCCCAGGCAACTGCCATCCACGCAGATGTTGGCCTCAGGTGGGAAGGGAAGCAAGCGGGCCCCTGGATGGACCGCCCGCCCCCGAAACCTCACGCGCCAGTCAATTGCGGCGTCAGATAAGGCAGGTTTCGACCGGGGCAAACGCGCAAACAGTGGATGAGCACGACCCGGCCCGAGGCCATCCATCGCCAACTCATCGCAACAACTTATTTCCCTTTGCGCTCAGCTAATGGGCATGGTCACATCCCTTGAAACTTTGCGTCTCGCGTGCCACAAATGAGACAGTCAGGGGCTCTCCGATGCCCCCATCGGACCAGACTCGCAGCAGTTGGCGCGCTATTTGCACGCACGTGCCCAAGAAAATGTTTCTGCTCGAGTGGGGGGGGGCTTGCCAGGCATCATCAGCATCGTGCATCCGAACTACAAACCTGTAATCTCGATATCAGATGCGCGCCAGTGGACGGAGCCACCGAACAGCTTGGAGACTGCCAACTGAAGCCTCAAATGAGGTAAGTCCTGCATGAGCACGATTCGAATCACAGCTGGCGGGGCCTCTGTTCAAGCAATATGTTGACCTGTACTCGCGCGCCAGACGGCCGGTTGAGACGCGGGCCAGCCAGCTGCCTCGAGCCGCGAGAGACCATCCGAAATGGGGCCCGCAGCCCGCCCTGTCCGAGACTTACACGCTTCAGAGTTATCCGTTTGCTAGCGGAGCGGAAAGCTGTAGAGAGCGCGCTTAAAGGGATCGCGTCCGAGTGGGCCGAGCCAGCCTCTGCAGGCCCCTTTTGGGCGCCACCGGTCCGCGGCGCATCCCCCGACTGTTCCTGCCCCCGCGCGCGCGGTCTTCTTGGCCTCTCGAAGCCAGCGCCCAGGAAAGCTCAAGCGGGACGCCAGAAAGAGTGACTCCCACGCATTTGGCAGCTCGCCTTCCAAGGGTCAGCACCACTCTCGGAGGGGCCCTGAATCTGAGACCCATGGGCAGCGGCAGGTTGCACCGATGCTTTGAACAACCGCGTTATTAAACAACGAGAAGCTTTCAACATCCTCAGGCGCCCAGCTCTGGCTTAAAACTTGTTCCACAAAGCCGCTCGTTCACTCGCATGTGGAACTGTCGCGAGAGGCTTGCCCGCTGCGAGGTCCATCCCGAAGTTAGACGGGGCGTCTCCCAGGGTGCCGGCGCGGGCCCCGAGGGCTTGATGTGCTTCTTGGGCGAAGCTGCGGCCCCTGCTCGTGACCGTAATTTTCCTCGCCGAGAGCGAGCGGCCCAAGTGCGACCGCGAAGTGAGCGCCTTCGCGGCGCCGTTGCACGCGGCCATGCTATCCGACCAGGCGCTGAGCTGCACGTCGTCAGCGCGCGCCCCTATTCCCGAGCTATCTGGTTCAATATCCCGCGGCGACGCGGTTGGCACGGCGCGGGAGTCGACGCCATGTCGCTGCCATTTACCGCGCTACGACGCCCCTGCGCGGATTCAAGACAGGGCCGCGCCCCGTCCGCGCGCGACGCGCGCGGCCAACAATGCGCGCTGCGCGCGTAGAAGATGGCATTCGTGCATCTGCGCCCCATGGCACCATTCGGCCCTTCTCGCGCTCCTTTCGTTTGTGAGTTTGTCCTGGGGCCCTCCCCATTGCGACGTTGAATGCCGCGGGCGCGCGCCGCGCGTTAGGCCCCTGGCCCGGCGCGGACGGCGGCGGAACTTTGCGCGCCACCTGGCCGCGGCCGGGCAATGCCCCAGCGATCTCCCCCCTGCTGTTCGTTCGGGAGGAGGAGCAGCGGTGCGCCGGGCCCGCGCCCGAGAACATCCACGCGATGATACAGGAGAGCCAATGCCGCGAGATCATCCGGGCACATGAACGGGGAACGCCTGGTGCGCAGGCCACCTCAGCACGCGTCTGAATCGCGAGTCTCTTCAATAGCCCACGGGGGGGGCCCGGCTCCGGTTGGGGGGGGGGCTGGAACGGGGCCAGAACCACCGCGATCAAAAAGGTGCCTGTTCACGTTCGGCGGCCCATGCCAGTTTCCACCGCGGCCCCTGCAGGCGCGCGCGTTCGGGCAGGGGGCCAGAGAGACCTCCGCTCCCCTTCAGCGCCCCCCTGTCGGATATCAGACCCCTTCGAAAATGCGAGAGTGCTTTCTTGCCGAATTCCCCCCCCTGCCCCCTCGCGCCAGCCCTGCCATTCCTGGCGCTGGCGTCTGCGATCTTGGAAATGCCCCAGGCGGGCGCAGCAGCCGCCGGCCAACAAAAACAGCGCTAGGAATCGCGCTGCCCGCGCCGGCATTTCCTGGGAAGGCCCGCCCCCATTCGGAAAGTTCAGGAACTGGACAGAAACCGCTCGGCCCCGCGCGGACCCGGGACCCCCTTTTTCCCCGGGGCAACGCGAAGTTCAAAGACGCGATTACGAACCCATAGCAAGGCCCGCACAGGAAGCGCACTCCGATGCATTTCATGGCCAGCAGTGCGCGATGACGAACTACTTCAAATTCAAGTGACCGTCCGCGGTTCTTACCTAAGCCTTGAATGACGCTGAGTATAACTCCGACCATGCTGTTGATGCTCATTCACCATCTACTGCTTGAGAATGGCTTGCAAGTGCGATTGCTCATCTGGACTTGCCGTGAACATTGACCTGTATTATGATGCCGAATGTCTACGGCCCTCTGGACGCATTCCACGAGTACTTGGTAAGACGGAGGAGGAAGAGGAGGCCCAACGGTCAGCTGCGCACGGATGTCTGATGCGGTTTCATCATCTTTGCATGCATGCCACCCGCAGCCTTAGGAACACATGGGTCGGACGTCGACCGGCAAATGCGGGCGCTTGTGCCGCTCTGCGTTGACTGAGAGCGTCGGAGAGACTGCGTCACGCGTCCGACGCCTTGCTGCACGGCAAATCGTCGATGGTGGCCTTCTTGTCACCATTTATGAGGGTCGTCTCTGCTGGAGCTCTCCGCGCACGAGAATTGCTGGCGAGGCTAAGCTGGTCGGCGACGTTCGCGGGCGCGTTGAATCTACCCCCGACCAGACGCAGCGCCCCAGCCCTGGAGACTTGATCCCAGATATCGTTGAGAGCCGCTGTGTTCGTTGCATTCAGACCGACAGAGCCCCAGATATGACCGAGAAGAGCTGGACCACGCCAGGGCAGGTCGCCCTGAACAAGCAGCCCGCCAGGCGACCTGAATCGAAGTCCCCCCGATGGGCCCAGGAGCCCACATGCTTTTCACAAGACGCATCGCGCCGCCAATTTCATTCTCGCCCCCGTCATTGACAGCGCGGGACGCAACAGATCTGCACCCTTGCCTGATTGGAACGACCCGAACAGACTGATTCACACTGGCTGCAAGCTCGGCCTCTCGCAGGAAGTTGCATCGGCTTTAGACCCCTGGACTAGATCCGCACACGTGGGCCATGACGACGCATCCAACGTCTGGAAATGAAGTCAGCGAGGATTGGGCCCCGATGTGACCTGAGTCCTGGAAGCGCCACCCAAGTCTCGGTTCCGCCCCTCCCCCCTCTGTGTGGAAAGGCCTCGGGCGCCTCACCTGCCGGCACCGATGCTGCAGAAGACGCCGCTGCTCGATCAGCTCTGCGGGGTGAACGGGGGATCTGCGCGTTTTTCCCAGGGCCAGTTTCCCGCGAAACCCTTTCGCGCATTGTCTGGGCCTCGGCCACCTCGACGCCGCTGGATTCCAGAGACCCCTGGAAAACTCGCCGAAGATCCAGGTCCTGGCCCATGCTTTCATATCGAAGGCCCACCGCCATCATCGTCGGGCCAAGCTGATACTGGGGGTTCAGCGAGCGGCTTCGCGAACAGCTGGGGCAGGAGGAACAAAACCTGCTGGTTGAAGAAGTACCGAGGCCATGCCAGTGGCAACAGCAAAGGTGCCCTGGCTTGCCCCCATCGAGAGAGTGGACGGCCTCCTGATGTTTCGGAACCAACTGCGTCCTGACCTGGTCTTCGAGCTGTCCGAGCAGCTGAGCACCTCCGCGAGCTGCCTGGACCTGTTGCTGAGACTTCTCCTCAACCCATTGGATAGACTGTTCCTCCTCGCGGATCCACTTCTGCAATGATGTTAATCCTGGCGTTCTTAAAGCTGGCGACTGCGATCTTGACGACGCTGGATCTCAAGTCGGCCTTCTGCCCGAGTGTGGACGCTGGCTTACGGCTGTCGCGAGTGGCCCTCGAATCCTCAAGCATCCCTTCCAAAATGTCCTCGGAGCTGGGCGGCAGAATGTCTTTAAACTTGCCATCAGCGCCTTGGACGAGTTCGTGGAGAAATCGAAGACCTGCGGAGCCAATGCTGGCTGCTTTACGGCCTTCTGAATTGTCCTTGTTTGCCCCAAGTGCTATCAGGTTGGTTGCGTCGAACATCCTCACGCACACGCGGCAACCACGCCTTACAGTGGTAGTGTCATTGGCTAGGGTTCTAGGTACAACCACACCGAAGGCACTTAATGCAAACAGTGGCAGCACGATGAGACCAACCAGACTTGCCCTTGCCTTTCCAGACTATGACTTCTGAGAATGGTGGGACAGATGGCGCGCTTGTGCCGAAATTGTTGCGTTGATGCCCCGCCAAGAGCCGACAGGTGGAAGTGTAAGTAAGAGAGGGCGAGGCTTGGCCATATACCTACCGTCCCTGCAAATTCTGATCTGGCCAGCTGCCTTGATAAATCGCAACTTGAGCCAAAAGGCTACGGTTCCTCCACCTCCTCCTCCTCGTCTTCCCCTTCCTATTCCTCCTCCTCCTGGTCTCCTCCTGGTCTCCTCCTGGTCTCCTCCTGGTCTTCTCCTGGTCTCCTCCTGGTCTCCTCCTCGTGTCCTCGTCTCCTCCTGATCTCCTCCTCGTCCCCTCCTCCTCCTCGTCTCCTCCTGGTCTCCTCCTCCTCCTTCTCCTCCTCCGCCTCCTCCTCCTGCACCTCGTGGCACGGGGGAGAGTCAAGGGGCAGCGCGCAAGAGGCGGCAAGCCCACCAGGGGCATGGACGAGGTCCGGGTGTCGAGATGTTCCTACCACTCGCCATTGCGAACAAGCGCATCAACACTAACATCAACACCAACATCATCAAACTGGCGATGACATCCCCATCACCGCCGTGAGCACCACGACCGCCAGCATCGCCAGCGCCGCCATCGTCATCACCGTTGCCACCGTCAACACAATCACCACCTCCGCCTATCTCCCCTTCCTTCCCACCTCTGGGGCATCACCCTTGGCCGGCCTTGCTCGACGCGGAACCGACCCGCCGGTAGCCGCGCAGGGACTGGAGCTCCGTCTCGGTCCAGTCCGCCATCTGGTTGACCTGTGGAGGCCGCGCGCCCCAAGCAGAGCGCCCTCCACCTCCGAGCGACGAGGAGACAGGAGGAGTAGGAGGAGGAGCAGTGCAGACCCAACACTCATCAACGGCGTTGCATGACATCCTCCTTCCAAGCTCCCTCCGCGAAGGCCACTGCAAGGATTCGGGTTCACTGGATCCATGTTCGCTGAAGGAACTGCCCCTTTGGAAGACAACCGCTTGGAAATTCTGCACTGTGCCCAAACACCATTCCTGGGGCAACGCCGCGAATCACTGCTACTGCTGCATCTCGACGATCCCAACGTAACTGTTGCGCCCTGACAGTCCGACATCGTGCCGAAGCACCATTGCTGGCCATGGTAACCCCTGAAACTGCTGTAAACTCCTAAAACGACTGTACGCGGCGCTGGAAGCGAGAGCCACTTTTTGAAAAGGAGCTGCCCTCCACCCGTGAAAATCCGCCGACCCCTTGGGGTCTCCAGGCGTGCGAGAAAGCCCCAGAGGGCCTCGGAGGGCCACCCCAATGCCCAATGGGGCCCCAGACGCCCCAAATGATTCCGACGACGACGGGCCCAGGGCGGCCCCCGAGAGGGGCCCCCGAAGAGGCCCCAGGCGGTCCCAGAGGGCCAAAAGGCCGCTCCTGCGGGCCAGCTTCCCCGAAGTGGGGCCCGCCGTGACTCTTCCCGCCCTGGAGGCTCAACGAGCTCTGCGGCTCCTCTCCCGCGCCCTTCCACTCCCTCCAGCTTTCTCCCACCGCTGCCGGCAGGGGCAGCGAGACAGGAGGAGGGGGAGGACGAGCGGAGGGAAAGACGCGGGGCACTCTCTCTTCAAGACGACGACCCGACACCGCATGATGGTTGGCGAAAACCAGCTTATGGGGAGGTGGCCAAAGTGTCGCCGACAGGCACCGCATGGTCCTGTAATTCGGTGCACGCTGGGGGACTTCCCGGCGCCTATCGGCACCGGCCATGCTTGCGGCGGCAGCTTCGTTCTGTGTTATCGACGCACGGCGGGCCGGGAGCTGTTGGAGCTGATCGAGATCCCCTCGCATCGTCCGTTGCGACACGGAGTAATTCGTGGAGTGGTGGGTTAATTCGACTCAGCTGGGTGGCCACACGTGTCCGGGGGCCCATCTGACCCGTATTCATCATTCCCCACGCATGCAGTCACCAGCATTGCATGCCAGCCCGCCGAGCGAGCTGCGAAGAGTTGGCGAAAACCGTATGATCATAAAGTGTCGCTGCTCCGCGTTGACTTCTTGGATCGGCGCTGGGCCCCGGACAAGCTCTGCGCCCCTGGGCCCACTTCCCCCCGCTGCCTCCCGCTGCCCCCCCACGGCGGGGGGGCCTGGGCGACGCCACAGGAAGCACCCCCTCAAGAGGAGCGCGGCAGAAGCATCACCAGTGCCAAGCCTCGTTTGCACATCCGCCGCAGCCCAGCAGAAGTGGAAACCTCAGGAGGAGGAGGAGGAGGAGGAGGAGGAGGAGGAGAAGGATGACGACGACGAGAAGAAGAAGAAGAAGAAAAAGAAGAAGAAGAAGAAGACTAAGGGGGGAGGAGGAGGAGGAGGAGGAGGAGGAGGAGGAGGAGGAGGAGGAGGAGGATCATGAAATGAGAAGAGAGGACTGGTCGCGATATGCCGTGGCACTCTAAGCGGTCGCAGTGAGAGGACCAGGCAATGTGAACGGAAGCGGCGCGCACCCCTGGACTCGGGCTGAGGGGGAGACACAGTGGCGGAGGATGGATTCACACGCTCTTCTACTCCCTCCCGCTCCTCAACGGGTGTCGAAGAGCGTGCACCCGTCGTTACTTCTTGTTCCTCTGGAGGGTAGGGCAGATCGCCCGCGCGCGCACCGAAACGAGACATGCCCCTCTGAGTACTGTCAAACGTGCAACGCCACTTCATAGCCCCCCTGGGCAGGTCCGACTCGGATGCCGCCTCCATGGGCACTGCTAAAATGCAAAGCCGGCGCCCCCTTCCGGACGCCTTTGGGGCACCCGGGGGGCCCTCTGGTGGTGTCCGTCCTCTACTCGCACCTCCTGCTCCTCCGCCTCCTCCGCCTCCTCCTCCTCCTCCTCGGGTCGCCTACGGCCCTGGGGGAAGCCGTGCACCTAGAGAGCTCCGAGAGGCCCCCCAGGGTCCAGAATCACTGACTTTTCTTGTGTGTCTGAAGGAGTTAAACCTCCTCCTCCTCATCCTCCTCCTCCTCCTCATCCTCCTCGTCCTCCTCCTGCTCCTCCGCCTCCTCCTCCTCCTCCTCCGCCGCCTCCTCCGCTTCCTCCGCCTCCTCCTCCTCCTCCTCCGCCTCCTCCTCCGTCTCCTCCTCCTCGTCCTCCTCCTCCTCCTCGTCCGCCTCCTCCTCCTCCTCCGCCTCCTCCTCCTCCGCCTCCTCCTCCCTTCTTGCTCGAGCGGGCGTCAACGAGGGCGGGCTGTTCGACAGCTGGAACAAGGCCAACCCTCAGCAGCGCCTGCCGCTGGCTTGACCGTCACGCATGTGAGCGGTGATATGCGGCTATAGTGAGGGAGTTAAAGAAGAATGGCGCCTTCACGATGCAGGCTTCTGGAAGCTGAGGTAGGACTACTCTCGGCCTTGACTCCACTCGCTCCTCCCTCCTCCTCCTCCTCCTCCTCCTCCTCCTCCTCGTTTCCTCCTCTTCTTTCTCCTCCTCCTCCTGCTCCTCCTCCTCCTGCTCCTCCTCCTCCTCCTCCTCCTCCTCCTTCTCCTCGTTTCCTCCTCTTCTTTCTCCTCCTCCTCTTCTTTCTCCTCCTCCTCCTCCTCCTCCTCCTCCTCCTCCTCCTCCTCCTGCTCCTCCTTCTCCTCCCCTCGACTTCCACCTCCTCCACTCCCCCATCGCCCCCCTCTGGTGCCGGTGGCGCGAGGCTGGCGCGGCAGCTGTGGCAGGGACCGGGAGGCAGAGGTGGGACGCGGGGGGCGGCACGGAGCGGCAGAAGCACGGGGGCTACGGGACGGGAAAACGACCACAGCCACTGCTTTTCTTTTGTTGCCGCCTTCCAGCCAGCAGAAACAGAGCAGTGGGTGTGGTCATTTTCGTTGAGCTTGGCACCAGGGAAATGACCACAACCATTGCTTCTTGTTCGGCCGGCTAGAAGGCGGCGCAAACAAGAAGCAATGGCTGTGGTCATTTTCCCGTCCCGCAGTGGACCCAAGCGAAGACTCGGGTAACACCCCAGAGCATGGTGACCTCTTTTTTGATGCGGCGTCTCGGCATCGGGCGGAAGCGGGCGGCGGGAGGGGGGGGGTCTGGCTCCGGACCTCAGCTTGCTGCATCTGTTTGCAGCAGTGCGTCCGACGGGGGATGCCCCACCTGCTTGAGACGGGCGCCAAAAACAGTCAAGATCTACTCCAAAGGGGGGGAAGGGGGGGGCGAGGGCCCGCGCCGATCGGCAAAACAATGAATCAGAAAATGATCACATGGGGGGCTTCGAATGCAAGTGTTTTCTCCCCTCCCTCTCTTCCTCGCCTCCTCGCGGCCTTCCTTCTCATTCCGCATGCAGCTACTTTCTTAGCCCAGCAGCTCCAGAGCAAGCAGGCTCCAGTGGGGAATGAAGCTCCCAGCCGAGGGTCCGCAGCACCGATTCTTCCACTACAGCGGGCAGTTGGGCTCATATCTTGGCGAAGCACATTCCAATCCAATCCAGTCCTCGTCCCCCTCCTCCCCCTCCCCCTCCTCCTCCTCCTCCTCCTCCTCCCCCTCCTCCTCCTCCTCCTCCTCCTCCTCCTCCTCCTCCTCCTCCTCCTCCCCCTCCTCCTCCTCCTCCTCCTCTTCTTGGGCTCCGGCCGTAGCGCCTCGCAGATGCGACCCGCAGAAGCTGGCGACCGCGTCGAGGGTGGAGGGCGGCTCCTCTCCAAGACATGGGGCTCTGGCCTGGGCGTCGCACACCTTCGTCTCTAAGGATTGCAACGATGACTTCCTCCTCCTCCTCCTCCTCCTCCTCCTCCTCCTCCTCGTCGATGGTGGACGGCTCCGTTGCCAAAACGGGGGCTTTCACTTGCTATCGCATTCGAGTGGAGACCAGAAGCTTCGAGAGATGTGGTAGCTGCACGGAGGAAAGGCGGCGCCTCTTCAAAGTGGGGCTCTCGCCTGCGGCTTCCTCGAAGTTCCTAGCCAGAGCGTGTAAGCTTGTGCTACAATTACGCGGGTGGGGGGTGGTCCCTTTTCAAAACAGTGATCTCGCTGGGCACGTCTTTGAACTATATGAGCATACCTTCTGACATTCCTGCTCACGAGCTGCAATGATGCAAAGCACTTCTTTTTCAAAGAGGGGCTCCCGCCCTGAATGGCAGGACCGGTACTGATCTTGCAAAAGGGGGGGGGCGCTTCTTTTAGTGAATCAAGAAGGCTTGCAGGGACTCACGAGGGGGAGACTTGGGACGGGAGAGTGTAAGGTGTACTTCAGCATCGCTCATGCACCTTGGCTTTTCTCTGGTCCTCCTCCTCCTCCTCCTCTTCACCCTCCCCCGTCTGGCCTGGCGGTGCCGGCGTATCCAGACATCCGACGTCGTGACTTCTCCAAAACGTGGCTCCGCAGAGGTGCGGACACCGTTCCAGGGACTGGCGTATCATCCTGAGCTGTTTTTGTTCATGATCCCAGGAGGAGGAGGAGGAGGAGGAGGAGGAGGAGGAGGAGGGACAAGTGAAGACCCCCAGAGGCCGAAAATTGCTAAAAGCCTCCCGCCGTGGCTTTCTCACGACGCGAGCATGCCAGGGCACATAACTCCCTGCCTGCCCCACGCCCTCTGCCGTTCAGAGGTTCGCCCGGCCCGCGGCACGTTGGTCTTCCAGGGGCGCTCGTCGGCGCAGTTGTGGGCGGCCATCTGCATGAGGTGGACCTCGAAGAGCCCCTGGCGCCACTTGTACTCCTGAGCGAGAGGAGGACGAGGAAGAGGAGGAGGCGGATGAGGAGGAGGAGGAGGAGGAGGAGGAGCAGCAGCAGCAGCAGGTGGAGGATCTTCTTGACGCCCTCCCTCTCGCCTCCGCCCAAATGCTACTCGGGCCACCCCGGAATGGAAGGAGGGCAGCGTCTCGTCTCGATCCTCCCGGGTGCCCGCAGTGCCCGCGGCTTCGGGCTCTGAGGCCGTGGCGATGGCGTGGAGGCCATGGCCTCAGAAAGTGTTGCGCAGGCGGAGGAGGAGGAGGAGGAGGAGGAGGAGGAGGACGAGGAGGAGGAGGAGGACGAGGAGGACAAGGACGAGGAGGCGGAATACGCTTCGTCTCAAGGCACGCACCCTTGGCGCGGCTGCAGCGTCATCCATCTCCCTTGGACCTGCTGCTGCCCTCGCTCTGCTCCCCGCTCAGTGCTAAGGTCAGCCTGCGTGTGCTGTGTGGGTTTCGACTGTCTTGCCGTCACCCGAAAGAGTTCCTGGCGCTCGCTGAGCCCGAGGGGTGGCAGTCGCAAGTCCCTCCTCCTCCTCCTCCTCGCTCCTCTCTCCTCCTCGCTGCTCCTCTCCGCCTCCTCCTCCTCCTCCTCCGCCGCCTCCTCCGCTTCCTCCGCCTCCTCCTCCTCCTCCTCCGCCTCCTCCTCCGTCTCCTCCTCCTCGTCCTCCTCCTCCTCCTCGTCCGCCTCCTCCTCCTCCTCCGCCTCCTCCTCCTCCGCCTCCTCCTCCCTTCTTGCTCGAGCGGGCGTCAACGAGGGCGGGCTGTTCGACAGCTGGAACAAGGCCAACCCTCAGCAGCGCCTGCCGCTGGCTTGACCGTCACGCATGTGAGCGGTGATATGCGGCTATAGTGAGGGAGTTAAAGAAGAATGGCGCCTTCACGATGCAGGCTTCTGGAAGCTGAGGTAGGACTACTCTCGGCCTTGACTCCACTCGCTCCCCCTCCTCCTCCTCCTCCTCCTCCTCCTCCTCCTCCTCGTTTCCTCCTCTTCTTTCTCCTCCTCCTCCTGCTCCTCCTCCTCCTCCTGCTCCTCCTCCTCCTCCTCCTCCTCCTCCTCCTTCTCCTCGTTTCCTCCTCTTCTTTCTCCTCCTCCTCTTCTTTCTCCTCCTCCTCCTCCTCCTCCTCCTCCTCCTCCTCCTCCTCCTGCTCCTCCTTCTCCTCCCCTCGACTTCCACCTCCTCCACTCCCCCATCGCCCCCCTCTGGTGCCGGTGGCGCGAGGCTGGCGCGGCAGCTGTGGCAGGGACCGGGAGGCAGAGGTGGGACGCGGGGGGCGGCACGGAGCGGCAGAAGCACGGGGGCTACGGGACGGGAAAACGACCACAGCCACTGCTTTTCTTTTGTTGCCGCCTTCCAGCCAGCAGAAACAGAGCAGTGGGTGTGGTCATTTTCGTTGAGCTTGGCACCAGGGAAATGACCACAACCATTGCTTCTTGTTCGGCCGGCTAGAAGGCGGCGCAAACAAGAAGCAATGGCTGTGGTCATTTTCCCGTCCCGCAGTGGACCCAAGCGAAGACTCGGGTAACACCCCAGAGCATGGTGACCTCTTTTTTGATGCGGCGTCTCGGCATCGGGCGGAAGCGGGCGGCGGGAGGGGGGGGGTCTGGCTCCGGACCTCAGCTTGCTGCATCTGTTTGCAGCAGTGCGTCCGACGGGGGATGCCCCACCTGCTTGAGACGGGCGCCAAAAACAGTCAAGATCTACTCCAAAGGGGGGGAAGGGGGGGGCGAGGGCCCGCGCCGATCGGCAAAACAATGAATCAGAAAATGATCACATGGGGGGCTTCGAATGCAAGTGTTTTCTCCCCTCCCTCTCTTCCTCGCCTCCTCGCGGCCTTCCTTCTCATTCCGCATGCAGCTACTTTCTTAGCCCAGCAGCTCCAGAGCAAGCAGGCTCCAGTGGGGAATGAAGCTCCCAGCCGAGGGTCCGCAGCACCGATTCTTCCACTACAGCGGGCAGTTGGGCTCATATCTTGGCGAAGCACATTCCAATCCAATCCAGTCCTCGTCCCCCTCCTCCCCCTCCCCCTCCTCCTCCTCCTCCTCCTCCTCCCCCTCCTCCTCCTCCTCCTCCTCCTCCTCCTCCTCCTCCTCCTCCTCCTCCCCCTCCTCCTCCTCCTCCTCCTCTTCTTGGGCTCCGGCCGTAGCGCCTCGCAGATGCGACCCGCAGAAGCTGGCGACCGCGTCGAGGGTGGAGGGCGGCTCCTCTCCAAGACATGGGGCTCTGGCCTGGGCGTCGCACACCTTCGTCTCTAAGGATTGCAACGATGACTTCCTCCTCCTCCTCCTCCTCCTCCTCCTCCTCCTCCTCGTCGATGGTGGACGGCTCCGTTGCCAAAACGGGGGCTTTCACTTGCTATCGCATTCGAGTGGAGACCAGAAGCTTCGAGAGATGTGGTAGCTGCACGGAGGAAAGGCGGCGCCTCTTCAAAGTGGGGCTCTCGCCTGCGGCTTCCTCGAAGTTCCTAGCCAGAGCGTGTAAGCTTGTGCTACAATTACGCGGGTGGGGGGTGGTCCCTTTTCAAAACAGTGATCTCGCTGGGCACGTCTTTGAACTATATGAGCATACCTTCTGACATTCCTGCTCACGAGCTGCAATGATGCAAAGCACTTCTTTTTCAAAGAGGGGCTCCCGCCCTGAATGGCAGGACCGGTACTGATCTTGCAAAAGGGGGGGGGCGCTTCTTTTAGTGAATCAAGAAGGCTTGCAGGGACTCACGAGGGGGAGACTTGGGACGGGAGAGTGTAAGGTGTACTTCAGCATCGCTCATGCACCTTGGCTTTTCTCTGGTCCTCCTCCTCCTCCTCCTCTTCACCCTCCCCCGTCTGGCCTGGCGGTGCCGGCGTATCCAGACATCCGACGTCGTGACTTCTCCAAAACGTGGCTCCGCAGAGGTGCGGACACCGTTCCAGGGACTGGCGTATCATCCTGAGCTGTTTTTGTTCATGATCCCAGGAGGAGGAGGAGGAGGAGGAGGAGGAGGAGGAGGAGGGACAAGTGAAGACCCCCAGAGGCCGAAAATTGCTAAAAGCCTCCCGCCGTGGCTTTCTCACGACGCGAGCATGCCAGGGCACATAACTCCCTGCCTGCCCCACGCCCTCTGCCGTTCAGAGGTTCGCCCGGCCCGCGGCACGTTGGTCTTCCAGGGGCGCTCGTCGGCGCAGTTGTGGGCGGCCATCTGCATGAGGTGGACCTCGAAGAGCCCCTGGCGCCACTTGTACTCCTGAGCGAGAGGAGGACGAGGAAGAGGAGGAGGCGGATGAGGAGGAGGAGGAGGAGGAGGAGGAGCAGCAGCAGCAGCAGGTGGAGGATCTTCTTGACGCCCTCCCTCTCGCCTCCGCCCAAATGCTACTCGGGCCACCCCGGAATGGAAGGAGGGCAGCGTCTCGTCTCGATCCTCCCGGGTGCCCGCAGTGCCCGCGGCTTCGGGCTCTGAGGCCGTGGCGATGGCGTGGAGGCCATGGCCTCAGAAAGTGTTGCGCAGGCGGAGGAGGAGGAGGAGGAGGAGGAGGAGGAGGACGAGGAGGAGGAGGAGGACGAGGAGGACAAGGACGAGGAGGCGGAATACGCTTCGTCTCAAGGCACGCACCCTTGGCGCGGCTGCAGCGTCATCCATCTCCCTTGGACCTGCTGCTGCCCTCGCTCTGCTCCCCGCTCAGTGCTAAGGTCAGCCTGCGTGTGCTGTGTGGGTTTCGACTGTCTTGCCGTCACCCGAAAGAGTTCCTGGCGCTCGCTGAGCCCGAGGGGTGGCAGTCGCAAGTCCTCCTCCTCCTCCTCCTCCTCCTCCTCCTCCTCCTCCTCCTCCTCCTCCTCCTCGTGAGAAGGAGCGTCTTGTGCCATACCCGCGCGGGCATGATCACCCCGAGCCAAAGGGAACACATGCCGCGCGAGGGAGAGGCAACGGAGCGAGGCCACGAGAGGAGCACGGAGGAAGGAGGCCACCTCTGGGGGCCTCGGGGCCTCCGAGTGGGGGAGCCCCACGGGGCCTCGGGGCAGCTGTGATCAGGGGCTCCGGCCCCCACCTCGGCGGCCAGCCCCGGGGGGGGGGGGAGGCGAGAAGGGGCGGGCCTTCTCGGAAGGCTCGGGAGTCCCCTGGCCCTCTGGCGGGTGTTCTGGGCCTTCCCCGAGGGCACACAGGGCCTCTCGGAAGGAGGCGCGAGGTGCTCCTGAGAAGTCCCGCCGCCTTCCGAGAAGGCCTTCTCCTTCTCACCTCCCCCCCTCGCTCGCCGCCGACCACCCCGCCCCCCGTGCTGATGCCTTCGGGCGCCCCTCCCCGCGCGCGCGATGGGTCCCCCCCCTGCGGTCGTGCGCTGTGGGCGTGGTGCGGTGGGGGAGCCCGTGCCCCCGCCCCTTCCCCGTGTGGGTGTGCTGCGGTGCCGTCGTCGCCGTCGCCGTCGTCGCCGTCGCCGTCGCGCCGCCGTCGCCGCCGCCGCCGCCGCCGCCGTCGCCGCCGCCGTCGTCGCCGTCGTCGTCGTCGTCGTCGTCGTCGTCGTCGTCGTCGCCGCCGCCGCCGCCGCCGCCGCCGCCGCCGCCGCCGAAGTGGGCGACCAGGGGCCAACGCGTCCCTCTCGCTGCCCGGGACCTCCGCCCCGCCCGCCGTGGGCCGACGCCTCGGAGCCCCGCGCAGGGCGGCGCCCCGCACGGGCCCGCGGGCCGCCCGCAGCAGCACCAAAGCCAGCTGCTGCGCACGAGCCGCCCGGGCGGCCGCGCGAGAGCAGCGCGCGGGCCGCAGCGAACCCGTGGCTGAGCTGCGGCCGCGGGACGGGCGGCGCACATGCCGAGAGCCGCTGCGACGAAGACGAGGCCAGGGCGAGGGGAAACCAAGAGGTTCCCGTGCCGCTGCTCCCCGGACCTCTCCCCGGGGCACGCTCGGACCAGGATCCCGAGGCGAATCCAGCGGTGGCGACGAGGGCCTCCCAGGAGGCCCCAGAAAGGGGAACACGGGCGAGGGGCAGCGGTATCGGTACCTTTTCCTCCCCTGGGGACAGGGAGGAAGAGGAGGAGGAGGAGGAGGAGGAGGAGGAGGAGGAGGAAGAGGAGGGAGGAGGAGGAGGAGGAGACGGAGGAGGAGGAGCAGTCCAGATAACCCCGAGTCGGTCGGGCGGGCCCGGGCCCGGGCGGTATCGGTACCTTTGCCTCCCCTGAGGACGGGGTCAAACTCCCGAAGACGGCGCTGCTGGGGGCAGAGGCCGGGCGCCGCGACCGCTCCAGAGGGCGCCGCGGGGGCCGCGCGAGAGCGCTCCCCAATGCGCTCTGGAGCGGGTGGGCCCGGGCCCGCCCGACCAACTCGGGGTGATCTGGACGGCTCCTCCTCCTCCTCCTCCTCCTCCTCCTCCTCCTCGTCGTCCTCCTCCTCCTTGTCCTCCTCGTCCTCCTCGTCCTCCTCGTCCTCGTCCTCGTCCTCGTACTCGTACTCGTGCTCCTCCTCCTCTTCCTCCTCCTCCTCCTCCTCCTCCTCCTCCTCGTCCTCCTCCTCCTCCTCCTCGGCCGGCGTGACGCTGTATGAGAGGCCGATGGCGAAGCCAAGATTGGTTGGCGGCGCGCAGGGAGGGGACAATCGGCCCGTATCAGAAGGATGCGCGATAAGGATGCAAGGGCCTTGGACGCCCATGCCGAAGCGTTTCGAGCGGGGCGCGGCCAAAGGAAGGGGCCAAGGATGGACCGAGGAGGCACGGATGCAAAGATACAAAGGATGCGGGTCGACTCTGGGAAGAGGGGGGCAGGCTTCTGAGGAGGAGGCTGCTTCTTGGAAGGCGCCGGCCCGAAGTGCATGTACAGACAAGGCCCGCGCCCTCGCAGAAGCAGGGGTGCTTCTAAGGGGCCGTCCTCCCTCCCCCCTAAATAGGGAGCCGCACGCGAACCCTACCCCTACCCCCCACGATTTTTGAGGGGGAGGGTGGGGTCCACTTCGCTCGGGAGCTCCCGAAAGAAGTGAACCCCACCCTCCCCGTCAGAAATCGTCAAGGGCTCCCAACTTCGCGCTTCGCGCTGCGCGAAGCGCGAAGTGCGAATAACTTCGCGCTCTCGCGCCGCCCTCCCAAAGGGAGAATAGGAGGACGAGGAGGAGGAGGAGAAGGAACGAGGACCGCGAAGCGCGAATAACTTCGCGCCCTCGAGGGAGCCCTTGCTCGGAAATCGTGGGGGGTAGGGGTAGGGTTCGCATGCGGCCCCCTGCATAGCCCCCTCCGCGGCGCGTGGCCGAACGACACGGCCGCCAAGGCCGAATGCTCCAGGCCATTCTTCCCGGGGCCTCCAAGGCAGGGGGTCGCAAGTCATGGCCTGGGGCACGCGCGCGGACGCGGGGGGGGGGGGGGGGAACAAGGGACGCTTTCAAAGAAAAAGAAGAAGAAGAAGAAGAAGAGACATAATAACGGTAACAGCAATAAGACACACACACATATGAATAATAGACATAGTAATACTAATCATCCCAGTGCGACCCTACCTAGGAGTTGGAGCCCCTAGGAACGCAGCATTAGTAGTAACAGTAAAGCTAAGCTAAAGCTAAGCTACAACTAAGCTAAAGCTAAGCTAAAGCTAAGCTAAATATAAAGCTAAGGTAAAGCTAAAGCTAAGGTACATATAAGCTGATGCTAAGCTGAGGCTAAGCTAAAGCTAAGCTACAGCTAAGCTAAAGCTAAGCTAAAGCTCAGCTAAAACTAAGCTACATATAAGGTAACGCTAAGGTAAAGCTACTATAAAGCTAAGCTAAATCTAAGGTAAAGCCAAGGTGAAGCGAAGGTAAAGCTAAAGCTAAATCTAAGTTAAAATAAAGCTAACGCTAAGCTAAAGCTAAGCTAAAGCTAAGCTAACACTAAGCTAAATCTAAACTAAAGCTAAGCTTAAGCTAAAGCTAAAGTTAAAACTAAAGCTAAGCTAAAACTAAAATTAAAGCTCCCAGGGGACTGGGGGAACCGCTCACACTGCCCGGCCCTTCAAGCAGACAAAGTAAGAACCCTCTAGGCAGAGCCTAGGTAGGAAATAATACCACTAATGCTATGAATAATAATACGGATAATAAACTTATACTCATAATGATACTAATACTGATAATACTAAGAATACTAATACTGATAACAACAATAATACACATAATAATCAACGTACTATACTAATAATAGTAAAGCTACAAATAACAATAATAATATTAATAAAAAAATAACACTGAGAATAACAATAATAACACTCCTACGAATGCTAATACTAATAATAATGGTACGAATAGTACTGGCAATCATAAACAATAATACGAGTAGCAATAAGAAAACACATCATAATACTAATACTACTCCTAATAATAAGAAGAGTAATAATGAGAAGAAAACAAACAATGATAATCAAACCAATAAGAAGAAGGCGAACAGGGGGCCACTGAAATCCTGGGAGATCCCATGGCCGAGGCCACAATGTCCACTCACCCCTCCCCTACAGTCGAACCTAGGACAAAAACAACACCCCTCGAGAACACGAGGCCCTCCGCCGGCCAAAACGCACAGAACACCTAAGGGGTGCACAAGAACATCCATCAAGCACGAAGAACATTAGGGCACCCTCCCCGAGCCGACCTCGAACCGCGGGGCGACGACGACGACGACGACGACGGCCTCGGAGAAACATGTCAGCCTTGCAGAACACAGCCAAGAAACATACATCAACCCTCGCCCCCTCTGGACGCCGCAGCGGCCGGCTCTAGAGCCAGGGATGCGGGACATGGAGGCATTCAGCGGCCAGAGCTGTCCAGCGACCGTGGCCGCCCCTTCTTTGCACGGTTTCCCCCGGGGCCGTAGGCGACCCGAGGAGGAGGAGGAGGAGGAGGATGAGGAGGAGGAGGAGGACGAGAGGAGGAGGAGAGATGAGTGACGGAGGGAGAGAGGAGGAGGAGGGGAGGGAGGGAGATGAAGAGGAGGGAGGGAGGAGAGAGGAGGGAGGAGGAGAGAAGGAGGAGGAGGAGGAAGAGGAGGAGGAGGAGGAGGAGGAGGAGGAGTGGGCAGAGGAGGAAGGAAGGAGGAGGAGGAAGGAGAGGAGGAGGAGGGGAGGAGCAGGAGGGGAGGAGGAGGAGGAGGAGTAGGAGGAGGAGGAGGAGGAGGAGAGGAACAGGAGGAGAAGAGGAAACGACGATGAGGAGGATGAGGGGAGGTAGGAGGAGGAGGAAGGAGGAGAGAAGGAGGGGGAGGAGGAGGAGGAACGAGGATGTAGATGAGGAGGACGATGACGAGGACGACGAGGAGGAGGAGGAGGAGGAGGAGGAGGAGGAGGAGGAGGAGGTAGTTAGGAGGATTAGGACGACATCCCCCTGAACCCTGAGACTCCCTCTGTCCATGGCCCGTGCAGATGGAGCAGCAGGAGACGAAAGCTCAGGCGCGCACGGGCTCTCCACTGCAGCAACACTCGAAGCCTCCAGGTCCGTTTCCGTCCCATCCATCTCAGCCGGCTCTCATCCCCCAAACTGGTGGGGAACGCCAGGGGAGGGTCGTTTCAGGGGGGGAAGCGTCGAGCTGGAATCGGCGATGCATCGCAGATAGAGCGGCGACATGCCCCCGATAGCGAATCCGCACGCTCCTGGGCGGGCGGGGTGGGCAGTCGGCTCCTACCCGCGATGAATGGGCGATTGGAGATCGATGCATCCCCCCCTGACGTTGTCTGATCTTCCCTCAAGGCGTGGCGCCCTTTCGGTCCGCTCCTCGCTGGCATACTCCTTCCCAAACTGCCTGACGAAGTCCTCGAAGTTCGTCACAGACAGCCCTGCGCAAGTGCTCAGAATCAGCGAGTTATTCTGCGATATCTGCGCGGCACAGGAGGGCGCGAGATGGAGGAGGCGAGGGGGAGGAGGGGCGCGAGGAATACGAAGAGAAGGAGGAGGAGTAGGAGGAGGAGGAGGAGGACGAGTAGGAGGAGGAGGAGGAGGGGGAGGAGGAAACGAGGACAAGGAGGGAATAAGGAGGAGGAGGAGGCCTCCTCCTCCTCCTCCTCCTCCTCCTCCCCTTTTCCTCGTCGTCCAACCTGCGCCCTCCTCGTCCTCCTCCTCCTCCTCCTCCTCTGGCCTCCTCCTCCTCCTCCTCTTCTCCTCCTCCTCCTCTCCTCATCCGCCCTCTGCCCTGCTCCTGCTCCTGCCTCCTCCTCCTCCTCCTCCTCCTCTCCTCCTCCTCCTCCTCCTCCGCCCCCTCCCTTTTTCTCTCTCCTCTCCTCCTCCTCTCTCCTCTCCCTCCTCCGCCTCCCCGTTCTCATTCCTCCTCCTCCTCCTCCTCCTCTCCTCCTCCTCCTCCTCCTCCGCCTCCTCCCCCTCCTTCTCCTCCTCCTCCTCCGCCTCCTCCTCCTCACCTCCTCCTCTCCTTCCTCTCCTCCTCCTCCTCCTCCTCATCATCATCCATCATCATATCATCATCATCATCACCACCACCACCACCACCATCATCAGCAGCATCATCATCATCATCATCATCATCATCATCATCATCATCATCATCATCATCATCATCATCATCATCATCATCATCATCATCAACATCATCAGCATCATCATCAGCATCATCATCAGCATCATCATCACCATGACCATCAGCATCATCATCATCTGCAACAGCATCATCATCATCACCATCATCATCAGCATCATCAGCATCATCATCTGCATCATCCTATTCAGCGCCATCATCAGCACCAGCAGCATCAGCATCCTTCCTCATCATCTTCATCATCATTATCCTCCTCGTCCAACCTCCGCCTCCTCCTCCTCCTCCGCCTCCTGCGCCTGCGCCTCCGCCATCCTTCTCCTCCTCCGCCCTCCTCCTCCTCCTCCTCCTCCTCCTAGTTTCGTCTTCCTCCTCCTCCTACTCCTCCTCCGCCTCGTCCACTCCCTCCTCCTGCTCTCCCTCCTCCTTCCCCGCCTCCTCCTCCAACTCCTCCGCCTCCTCTTCCTCCTCCTCCATCCTTTTTCTTTGTAAACAACTTCCCCCTGTCGCACCCCGGAACCTACCTATTTTTATGGCGGTCCTGCCGTTTCGCCAGAGACGTCGTTACCGCTGATGTCCCTGAAACTTAAACATTGGCAACCGCTGCGCCGATGGAAGGCGGGCCGTTCTCAAAATGTGGCTCTCGCCTTAGCGCCGCGCGCACTCGTTCTGAACATTTGCCAAGAGTTTCACGGATTGGGGGCGGGTCGCTTTCAACATGTGGCTCTCGCCTTGGCGCCGCGTACATACGTTGTAAACAGTTGCGACAACTTCCCGGAATGAGGACGGACAGTTTCGAACTGTAGCTCTCGCCTGCGGGTCACGTAAATTCGTTGCACAAATGACAGAGCTTCACGGGTTGAGGGTGGCTCGTTTTCAAAGTGCAGTGGTTCTCGCCTTCGCGCCGCGCACCTTCGTTTCCAACGATTGCAAGAGTTTCGCGAAACCCCATGATCAACGTATCAGAAGTTGTGTGTTGGTAGGATTTAGAACTACTAGGGCGCAACACTTGCGTTGATTCGCGGTGCTGAATCCTCGTGATGGCGTCCTGGCACGATTCAAGATAGTCAACATGCAACCTGGTTGATCCTTGGCGTTGGAATCCCGAAATCAATGTTTTGGCATGCTACCGGGTCTTCAAGCGTTGTCATCCAACGAGACACACCCCCCTGTGGACATGAACCGTTGTATGGGGCCTACGTGTGAAGAGGGAGCCTGGAGACAAGGTTGGTTCCAACTTCCGCCCCAGCCCCCACCCCCGCCCCACCCACCCACACACCCACGACACAACGAGAGAATCCCACCAGCCCTCTGGGCGTCGGTGGTTTAGAGCGTTTCCTCTTCCACCCCTCCTTCTTCCCCTTCGGGGAGGGTTTACCCCTCCCCCATACCCCCCCCCCCCCCCGCTGACCTGGACAGGGGGGGCCGCGGGTAGTTAGAGCGTCGAAGACGGCCCAACACGGCTCCAAGAGGGCCTCAGGGAGCTCAAGATGACCTCCAAGATGGCTCAAGATAGCGCAAGATGCCTCAATATGGTCCCCATGATGTTCCAAGACGCTCCAAGAACTCCCCAAGACGGTTCCAAGTGCCCACAAGAGCATCATTAGGATGCATACAAGAAGCCAAAATGCTTCAACACCCTGGGGAAAATCAATGTTTTTGGTGTTCTCACTTTTTCGCTTGCGATGCACATCCGACGCGTCAAGATGGCCCCAAGATGGCTCAATATAGCTCCAAGAGGGGCCCAAAAGAGCCTCAGGATGGCTCCAAGAGCGGCCACGAGCGCGCCAATAGCGATCCAAGAGGGGTCCAGGAAACGATGTTTGGAGCTCCTGGGGGGGGGGGGCTGGTAATTAGGGAACCCCGCTTCTTTGGCCGATGTCCTCCAAAATTGCCCCAAGAGCGCCCCAACAGGGCCTTCAAGGGCGCCCATACGGGTCCAAGAGGAGCCCGAGCCTCCCAAAACAGCTTCCCGAGAGACTCCCAAGAAACCTCAAGAGTCCCCCTGAGGCCATTGGAAAGCTCCCCAGGCGTCTCAATATACTTCCAAGACTACTCCGAAAAGAGATCCTAGGAGGCCCTTATATTCGCCATGTGTCTTGCTCATCCTTCTTTTCATCCTCCTCCGCCTCCGCCTCCGCCTCCGCCTCCTCCTCCTCCTCCTCGTCCTCCTCGTCCTCCTCGTCCGCCTTCTCATCCTCTTCTTTTTCCTCCTCCTCCTCCTCATCATCATCCTCTCCATCATCATCATCATCATCATCATCATCACCATCATCCTTATCATCCGTGTCTGCCTACTATGATACTCCTGCCCCCCTTTCTCTTTATCCACCAGACCACATGATTGTCCCGATAAACATGTGATTATCCCTGACCGCTCCCTTACTCGACGCCTCAATTGCCATCTACACTGTCCGAAGCCAGCTACAAAAAGCGTCGGATGCGACTGCTGTTGCAGGAGATTGCGGCAAGGCCGCCAATTATCCTCCGCCTTCTCCTCCTTGTCCTCCTCCTCCTCCTCCTTCTCCTCGTCCGCCTTCTCATCCTCTTCCTTCTCCTCCTCCTCCTCCTCATCATCATCATCATCACCCTCTCAATCAGCATCATCCGTTTATGCCTACTATGATATTCCTTCTCCCCTTCCCTTTATCAGCCTGATCACATGATTGTTCCGAGAAACATGCTAATTTTCCTGAGCACTCCCTTACTCGACGCCTCAAATCCCACCAGCCCTCTGGGCGTCGGTGGTTTAGGGCGTTCCCTCTTCCACCCCTCCCTCTTCCCCTTCGGGGAGGGGTTTACCCCGCCCCCCTACCCCCTCCCCACTGACCTGGACAGGAGGGGCGGGGAACGGTCAGAGCGTCCAAAACGGCCTCGGCGAGGAAGCCAAAATCATTGATTTTAGTATGGTTGTGGCCCCATTTTGGCCTTCTCAGGGGGCAGGGCTAATTAAAGCTCCCTTCTTCTTTGATCGATTTCCTCCACGATGGCCGCAAGAGGCCCCCAGGATGCCCCAAGAGGCCGCAGGATGGCCCCAAGATGGCTCCCAGAGGCCCCCCAAGAGGCCCCCAGGAGGCCCCCAAGAGACCCCCAAGAGGCCCCAAGAGACCCCCCAGAGGCCCCAAGAGGCCCCAAGATGGCCCCAAGAGGCCCCAAGAGGCCCCCAGGAAGCCCCAAAGAGGATCCCGAACGGCCCACAGAGGCCCCCCCGAGGCACCCAAGACGCCGAAAAGCCCCTCAGAACGACTCTCTACTCGCCTGGGCGTCGTTTCTGGACGGGCTGGTGGGGATACGCGAAGCGTCTAGAATTCCCTAGTTGCAAGCATGCTAGATACAGCTGCGAGTGGCATCCTGCATTCTTCTACAATGCTGAAGAGAGGTGCAGTGGAAGGGACAAGAGGGGGTGATACTATGAATGGGGGGGGGGTGCTAGGCCGGGCCAACGCGCCATGGGCCCATGCACTTTATGGACATCAGGTTGCTGGTTCTGCTCGCTCAACTTGGGACGCTCTGGAAGCGCCTCGAGCCGCCAGGCAACTCTGAGATTATGGATTGCACCCGCCCCTCTTCCATAAACCCTCCACCCCGCCTCCATAGGAGCTGCTGGGCCACGCAACTGCTGAGAGGAGGTGGGATGTCGATGAGGGGGGGGGGGAGGGGGAGGGGGGGGCAAGGGGGCACGCGCAGGAATCAGGAGTTGGCAAGCAGAGGGTGAACAGAGCAAATGCGCCAGCTTGCTCTTGCGATGCTGGGGGAACGCCTCACTCAGCCACTGCCGCTCATCCATTCAAAAACCTGTTCCGTCCAGCATCAGATTCGGCCCGGCCCTGTGGAACTGATCTTTTTCCCGCTCCAGCCTTCGAACCTGCTCAGCAAGTTCTGTTACCTCGTGGACTGCTTGTTCTGCACTGCTCCTCCCTCGCCGCCAGTATCTGGCGCAGCGCCTGCTCTTCCTTTCCTGCACGTCGGAGGTGTTCTCGGCGTCCTCGCTGCCGTCCTCCAGGTTGTCCGCGTGCATGAACTCGTCTTGCTGCACCACTACTGCGTCGACGACATGTTGCTTCCTAGCGTTCTCTACCCCGACGACCGCCTGGCAATTGTCCTCCTGGGTGGCCTCAGCTATCTCGCCAGTCTGGGTTGACATCGTCTTCCCTTCCGCGACGTTGTTGGTCACCTGCTGGGGGTCCTTCGCGCACGAGGCCTGCTCCTCGACAACCTGTCCAACCTGCTCGATCCGCTGCGAAAGCTGCAAGATGTCAGCTCGCATATCGTAGAACATGGCGTTTAGGTCGTCAAGCCTAGCCCCATAGGGGAACTTCGCGCTCATGGCGCTCCTGGTCTGCGAGCTGCTGCTCAATCTTCTCGTCGTAGGTGCCCACGCTGCCGCTGTCCATGTCGTTGTGTTTCGTTGCCTGGGGGTCGACGCGGCCCTCCTCAGCCACATGCTCCACCTCGTGATTGTGCGAGGTGTCGCCGCCCGAGGTGAGCTCGCCAGCACTGCCCATGCCATCATCCGTCGTCTTGCACAACGCCGCCTGCGCCTCTGATAACAGCCTGGGGTCCGGATGCGCAATGTGGCGCCGTCCCGCTCGCAGGGCGGCCCACCGTTTGGCCAAGGCGGCCGACCCTGGGGACCGAGCGAGGTCTCGGCGTACATCCTCCGAGGTCGCCTTCCGCCCCAACCCGAGCTGCATCCCTGCTGCATGCAAGGCGACCTCGAACGTCTCCAGCGTCGCCGCTCCGCTGGCCCACGCAGTGGACGCGTCGTCCGACAGCAGGCGTCCCAGCTGCGCCGCCTCCTGGACGCTCTCCAAATGGTAGACACACAGGCCGTGTCTCACCACGATCCCTCGACAGCCTCGCGCTCGCGTCATGGCTGCGCCAACTGCCTTGTTCGCCCGCGCTCTGAGTGGGGCTGTGCCGTACAGAGTGCACCTGAAGAACATTCGAGCCCAGTTGGCTACGGATGTCCTCCTCCTCCTCCTCCTCCTCCTGCTCCTCCTCCTCCTCCTCCACTTCCTCCTCCTCCTCCTCCTCCGCCTCCGCCTCCTTCTCCTTGTCCGTTTCCGCCTCCGCCTCCGCCTCCTCTCCTCCGCCTCCTCCTCCTCCTCCTCCTCCTCCTCTCCTCCTCCTCCTACTCCTCCTCCTCTCCTCCTCCTCCTCCTCCTCCCCTCCGCCTCTCCGCCTCCTCCTCCGCTCCGCCTCGCCTCCGCCTCCGCCGCCGCCGCGCCGCCTCGGCCTCTCCTCCACCTTCTCCTCCTCCTCCTCCTCCTCCTCCTCCTCCTCTTCCTCCTCCTCCTCCTCCTCCTCCTCCTCCTCCTCCTAGGAGGCCCCCAAAGGGCCCCCAACGAGACCCCAAGGTGGCCGCCGACAATTGCCCCGTGCCTAGCCTGTGGCCACGGGATGGCTCAGCCTGAGGGGCTGAGGGCACAGCCCCTCCGGAATGTCCGCAGGGGATTCCTGCGCGCAGTGGCCCAAGCGAGAACACCGCATATGACTCGTCGCACCGTCGTCGTCGTCGTCGTCGTCGTCGTCGTCGTCGTCGTCGCACCGTCGTCGTCGTCGTCGCACCGTCGTCGTCGTCGTCGTCGTCGTCGTCGTCGTCGTCGTCGTCGTCGTCGTCGTCGTCGTCGTCGTCGTCGTCGTCGTCCTCGTCGCTATCGTCGTCGTCGTCGTCGTCGTCGTCGCCGTCGTAGCCGTCGTCGTCGTTGTCGTCGTCGTCGTCGTCGTCAACGCACGCGAGCCGTCCCTGCACGCGCCATGCCTTGCCTGCGCCGCCCTCTCCTCCCTCCGAGCCCTCGTCCCGCATCCCTCCGCGACGGGGGGCGGAGACACCCTCCCGCCCCCAGCGCCTCCGCACGTAGCTCCCCGCGCGCGCTCCTCCGCACCGGCAGAAGGAAGCGGCCCACACCCCATGGGCCTGCCACGCGGGAGAACGCCCCGTGCTGAGAAGAAACCGCCTCGCATCCTTGCAGCGCGCAGTCCGCAGTGCGAACAGGCATACAGTCAACCAGTATAGTAAGGATGCGCGGTAAGGATGCAAGGGCCTTGGAGGGCCATGTCCATGTTTTTCGAACGAGGTCGACCAGCGAAAGTTCCCAAGGATGGGCCGAAGGGACAAGGATGCAAGGGTACCCTTGGGAAAGTTGCCCATCCTTCCTATGCGGGTTGGCTGCAACGCTGCGACACTACCAGGGAGCTCACCGTTCTGAAAAGGGCCGCCCCCCGCTCGTGCAGCTCTCTCTCACACACTCACACACACACACGCACGCACGCACGCACGCACGCACGCACGCACGCACGCACGCACACACACACACACACGCACACACACACACACACACACGAACATTCGCACTGCGAGCCAACGGCACTGAAAAAGTCTAGAACGAAAACCACTTCCGAGCAGGAGCTCTGTGCCCGTGCAGCTGCTGCATGTGTTGAAGCACGCGGCTTTTGCGTGGCGGGCAAGTCTCGCTCGAAAGCTTCACTTTGAAGGAGATTTTGTGGCCAGTCGCTGTAACTGCTGCGAGTTGTTACGACCGATGCGAGCGGCACTGCGGCGGAGGAACCCAGTCTAAAAAGAACCGCTCTCCATCATCCATCCGTGTAGCTGTCCAAACATGCTAGCACGACTGAGCTGTTCGAAACTGTTGGCACGAATGTGCACCGACGCGAAAACGATAACCTCATTTTGAAAATGAGCGCACTCTCTGGCTCTAAGTTGTATTGTTAGAATTTGAAAACAAACCCGCCCGCCTTCCAAACCCAGCCCCATTTGTTGGAAACAACATGTGCTTTATACTTGTAGATCGCTGTACGGAGTTCAAGTTTCAGGATTAAAGAGGGTGATGAAGTCACATGCGAAACGCACGGCCCGCCCTGTACGTCCAGGGCAGCAGGGAGGAGCTACCTACAAGGAAACAGGATGGATAACGAAGGAGGAGGAGCGAGGAACAATGAGAAGGAGGGGGCACGAGGCATGAGGGACAAACCTCCCTTTAGTAAACCTCCCTTTAGTGAAAACGGCCTGGGACCGAAACCGACGGACCTGGACCCGCAACAATGACGGCCGCGACGCCCTCTCGCGAACCGAAAACGGCCAATTCCTCAATCGACGTGTCAGGGTAGGAGGTCTGTCCACCCCGGAAGGGTGAAGGAGGAAGGGGAGAGGAACAAGAAGAGAAAGGAGGGAGGAGCGAAGCGGAGGCAGCACGCCTTTACAGGCCAAGCGCAAGAAGGATCCTAGTTACACATCGGCTACAGGGCAGGAAAAGGATCGCACACCACCGAGGGGAAGCGGGAGGGAGAAAGAGTCCGACAGGAAAGAGGGAAAAGGACAGAGAAGGACAAGGAGAAGAAAGGAGGCAAAAGGGAAAGAGGGAGGAGGAGATCGCAACAAGTCGGACGACGGGTCGTCCACGCCCCCAGGCCGTACGTGCCAGGCAGGCCTTCCTCGCAGAGCGGGGGGCGCCGCAGATGGAACAGGGGCGGTGGAATGACGTCCCCCCTGGCGCGGACTCTGGAAAAAAAGGCGGGCGGCGGCGATCAGACCTCTCAAAGGCCCGTCTGCGCCCACGTGCAGAGAGAGAGAGAGAGAGAGAGAGAAAAAAAAAAAAAAAAAAAGAGGCGCCGGCCTGAGGCGCGCTTTGGCACGCGCACCTCAGCGCCCCCAAAAAGTGGCAGGCGCCGCCCTGGGGCATCCCTCTCCAGCGTCTCCACGCGGAGAAGCTGCCAACAGTTCGCGCGGCGCCTCGGAAGCGAAGCTGCCACTGGCGCGCGACAAGTGAGACACGACACGCGCCTGGTCGCTCGCCGTGGGAGACGCCCCATGGCGACCGGGCGATCGGGCCGGATGACGGGCGACCCCGGCGGTCGAGTCAGGGTCGCGCTAGCGCTCCACGGCGCGCTGGTCGGAGCTCGCTTCCTACACCCAATGGGCCAATGCAGCTCGTTGAAGTTTGGAGAAGCTCGCATCTCACCCCCTGTGGGCCAATGCGGCTCGTGGAAATAAGCCGATACGCGCATCCCACCCCCAGTGGGCCAATGCGGATCGTGGAAATACCAGCCCCTGGACCTCGCAGGAATCGGGGCAGAACTCGAGGCTGTGATCGCCCCGCCATGGTCGTCAGGGTCGAGCTGCTGCTGCTCACCGATGCGCGGCCGGTGCCCGTTGCGGTGGCCGACGGCGCGGTACTCTTCACAGTATTCGTCCCGCTCACTAGCCGGGGGGTCGACCTGGTGCTCCCCGACGCTGCGCGTGGCGTCGAGTTGCCAGTGCCTGCCGTACAGCTTCGCGGCGCGGCACCAGCGGCAGCGCCCATCCCGCCGGTGCGCGACGGGGCGCTGGCGCCCCCGGTCGCGCTGATCAGCGACGCGCTGCTAGCGCCCGCCGCGGCGGCCAGCGACGCGCTGTTCAACGTCGCGATGCAAGTGCTCGCGGTCGTCGGGGTCGAGATGCTGCTCTCGGGCACGATGCTCCGCGGGGCTCTGCTGGCGGCGGCCGCGGTGGTCAGCGACGCGGCGCTGACGGCCGCGCGCGCCCAACTCGTGGACATCCGAACCAGGGCGCCACTTTCTGGCGCGCCGCTCGACGTTGGGACGCCATTGACAATTGAAGTGCTCAGCCGCGTGGCACTTCAGACAGGGCTGGCCCATCTCGTGGACGTCGGGGTGGAGCTGGCACTCCTCGGCGGGCCGCCCAACGTTGCGCTGCCGGTGCTGGCGCTGGCAGACAACGGCGCGGCGCTTATCGCAATGCTCGTTCCGCGCGTGGGCGCCGGGGTCGGGCTGCTGCTGTCCGACGCGCTGCTCGCCGTCAAAATGATGTCGCCCCTCGCGCGGCTCAGCGCCGTGGCGCGGGAAGTTCCGCTCGCCCTGCCGGTGCCCGTCAGGGTCGAGCAGGCGCACTCCGATGCGCTGCGCAACGATGCCCTGCAAGTGCCCGTCGCGCCGCTCAGCGGAGCGGCAATCGACGCCGCGCTCGCCCCGCCCCCAGGGGGCTAGCGCGGGGCGCGGTGGCCGGGGCGACCAGGGGGTCGCCCAGACCAACCAGGTCAACCCAAACACCCGACGGCCCTCGCTGCGCGCGGCGCTGCGAGAGCAGCACTCGAGACGGCGCTCGACGCAGCGCTCAAGGCGGCGCTTGTCCCGCTCCAGGGCGGAGCTGCGCAGCGATGCGCACCTGGCGCCCGTCGCGCAGGTCAGAGACGCAGCGCTCGAGGCGGTGCTCGGAGCGGCGCCCCAGGTGGCGCTCGTGTTAAGGCGCCAGGAAGATAACCAGGAACGCTTATGCGCCGTCTGAGAAGTTCTCGCCGCCAGCGCGCAGGGCGCTGAAAATGTGGGGCCTTCGCGGAATCGCCCAGAGCGAAAGCGCAGCGGGGGCCGCGAAAAGCCCTCGCGTCGACATTGCCAAACGCGCCCAGACCACGCGCTTCAGGCAACGCCCGTCGCGCGTAGCAGTTTGTGCGCCAGCGGGCGCGACGCTGGGGAAAGGGCTCGCCCGCGCGCCGAGCGCGACTTTGGACGTCCCGCGCGGCTACAAGCGCGCCCAGAGAACGCCCGGCGGCCGTCGGGTTGAGCCCGAGTGGCAATGGCACACGAGAAGGCCGATGGCTCTAGAGACCGCGACGATTCAATGGAGTTCGGGCAACTGGGAGGAAAGACAGGGATGATGCTGAACGTTCGCGACGCGTTGGCTACATTCAACAATGTTTCGCAAAGTCGCGCATATGGCGTCTGAACGCTATGCCTGATCCGCTTTCCCAAAGCATCGGATGCCAGCTGGGTTGCCCTGGACCAAGGAAACGCGCGACTGCGCGCTAAGTCATCGCGGCTGCGCCCGCGCGTCGTGAAATATCGCGCTAAGTCATCGCGTCGCAATTTCGCGCGCCCCTGGCGTCGCCGCTTTGGCTCGGGACATCGCTCCACCTTGCGCAAACTCGCCGGGGCTGGAATTTTGCGCGGCGCCTGCAGCTCTTTGCGAGGCCATGTTTGGTGATATGCTGGCTATGTTTTGTTGTTTTTAATGGTTTTATGTTGGCCATTGCTTGTTGTGTGTTTGTTATGTGTTGGCTACTGTATGGCTACATGTTGTTTTTTTTGTAAGTGATGTGTTGCTTTTTCCCCTGTTGTGGCCAATCGAGTGTTGCCTGTCTTTTTCGAGCGGTGTACGCTCTGTGTGTAACTTGTATCTGCTTTGTGCTCATCATGCGGATATTCACGCACCGCGCAAACCGCCCTACTTCCATGCCGATGCGTTGCGTGTTCCCCGTCCTCGCTGCGTTTGCTTCTCCTCATCTCCTCGCATTCCTCCGGTCCTCGCTGCTGCTGCTGTCTTAATCGTCCCTTGCATGCCGTTTTCTGCCCAGCGCCGGAGACGACAAATCCCTTGCTTTGCGCGACGATCGAAAATTTCAAACGACGTCGGGCGTCGGCCCAACGTCGCGCAGAATTATGGCATCGGCGCGCGGAACTTCAAAAGGCACGCACGTGCGCCAGCGCCTGAACACACGCTCGCCCCGCTCGCAGCCGCAGAAGCTGGGTCGCTCATCGATGCACGGCCGGCGCCCGTCGCGGCGGTCAGCGACGCGGCGCGCGAACCAGCCGCCCCCGACGCAGCGCGCATCGAAGTGCCAATGCCCGCCGCGCTCATCGTGGCGGTCCTCGTCAAACTCGCAGTCGCCTGGGTCGAGCTGCTGCCCTTGGACGCGATGCTCCGCGGCGCCGCGGCGGTCCGCGACGCGGCGCTCGCGGAAGCGCGCGCGCCCCGCCCGTGGGCGGCTGCTGCTTTCCAGCGTGCCGCTCGACATTGGGATGCAATTGCTCGTTGGGGCGGTGCTCAGCCACGCGGCGCTCGAGACAGGATTCGCGCGTCTGGCGGGCGTCTGGGCGGACCTGGCGCTCAAATTGCGCCGCTGGCGCCGGTGGCGGCGCGGAGCGACGCGGCGCTCGAGACGCTGCGCGCTCCGCGCGCGGGCGTCGGGGCCAGGCCGCCGATGTCCGACGCGCTGGTCGACCTCGAGACGCCGGCGCCCGTCGCGCGGCTCCTGGCGCCCGCCAGGCTCGAGCAGGCGCGCTCCGACGCGCCGCGCGGCGATGCCCTGCCGGCGCCCGGCGCGCAGCTCAGCGGCGCGGCGTTCCCGCCCCGCCGCCGGCAAGCCAACGGCGCGCGCCAGCGCTCGCCGCGGTGGTCGGAGACACGGCACCCGAGACGATGATGGCCCCGCCCTGGGGCCCGGTGCTCTCCGGCGCGGCGCTCGACATCGAGGCGCCAGCGCCCCTCGCGCGGCCCAGCTGCTCGGCGCTCGGAACAGCGCCGTGGCGATGCGCTGCCGGAGCCCGCCGCGGCGGCCAGCGGCGCGCTGCGCGACGCGGCGCTCGAGGCAGCGCTCGAGGCAGCGCTCGCACCGCTGGCGCGTGTCAGAGGCAAGCTGGCGCTCGCCGACGCGCTGCTCAACGGCGCGCTTCTGGCGCGCGTCGCGGTGGTCCGCGACGCAGGACTCGAGACGGCGCTCGCCCCCCCCTCGCTGCTGCGCGTCGAGACGGCTGCGCCCGTCGCGCTGCTCAGCGACGCGGTGCCCGAGCCCGTCCTCGCCCCGCCCCCAGGCGCCAGGGTCGAACTGCTACTTACTCCCCAACGCGCTCGTCAACGATGCGCCGCTGGCGCCGGTCGCGGTGCTCAGCGACGCGTAGCTCGACATGGCGATCGCCCCCACGTGGTCGTTAGGGTTGGCCCGATGCTCTCCAACGCGCCGCCGCGCGTCTAGCTGCCGGTTGGCGGCGCGCTGCTGGGCGACGGGGAACCCCGGGGGAATGCGCCCCAGTACGCGCCGGGATCGAGTCGACGCTCTCCGACGCGCTGGTCGGAGCTCGCCCCCCGCCCCCCAGCGCGCCGATGCGGCGCGGAAGTAAGTCGAAGCTCGCACCCCACCGGAACAGGCCGAAGCGAGCATCCCACCAGGGCGGGCCAATGCGGATCGCGGAAACTAGCTCGTGGACTTAATGCGACTCGGGGCAGAGCGGCAGTCGTCCCGCACATGGTTGTCGGGGTCGAGCTGCTGCTTCCAGTCGCGCGGCTCACCGCTGCGCGGCCGCTGCCCGTCGCGGCGGCCAACGGCGCGGCGCTCGAGCTGGAGGTCGCCGACGAGGCGGACATCGTCGAGGCGCCAGGGCCCGTCGCGCAGCTCAGCGGCACGGTGCTCGCGGCAGGCGCTCGCCCCGCCGGCGCGCGACGAGGCGCCGGCGCTTCTGGCGGGCCGGCGCCGAGCGACGCGCCGCTGGCGCCCTCCGCGACGGTCGCCAAGGCGCCGCCCAACGTCGAGATGCGAATGCTCGGGGCGGCACTCGCCCCGCTCGCGGTCGTCGGGTCGAGCTGCTCCTGGGCGCGATGCTCCGCGGAGCTCTGCCGGCGCACGTCGCGGCGCGGGCGTCGGGGTCGAGCAGCTGCTCTCCCGCGCGCCGCTCGATGTCGGGGCGCGCCCCCTCGCTGCGATGACCGGCCGCGCGGCGTTCGAGGAAAGATTCCCCCCGTCCGCGGGCGTCGGGGCGGAGCTGGCGCCCCCCGGCGCGACCCTCGGAGCCGGTGGCGGCGCGCAGCGACGCGGTACTTGAGGCGATTCACGCACCGCGCGCGGGCGCCACGTCGGACTGCTGCTGTCCGACGCGCCAACCCGTCATCAGGCGCCCGGCGCTGCGCGCGGCGCGCCCCGTCTCGGCGATTTGCGCTGCTCGTCGCAACGGCGGGCGCAGGCCCCAGCGAGCTGGCCGCGGCCGCGACGGCGAGGTGGATCGCCCAAGTCGGTATCGCGCGATAACGCGATGGCGCGGTGCTCCGAAGAGCGCGGCCCCGCGGTTTCAACGGCGCGCGCGAGACGAGGCAAGCTGGGGCCGCCGATCACCCCGCGATGGGAGGAACAGCAAAATTGCGCTGCAAGACGCCCCCAACGCAACCGGCGACCCCAGCGCCCCTGCCGCAGCGACGCGGAGAGGGGGAGCTGGGGTCGATGTATTGGCGAGCCCCGCCCGCGCGAGCCGCGCCAGCATGGCTCTCGCAACGCGGCGCGATCGGCATCGCCCTCCGCGATGACGGGACGGCACGGCCCGTCGGGGTCTGCCGCTTGCACCGGCGCTCGCGGAGGCTGCGATGGCACTTCCGCGACCGCGAGCTGAGTCAAGGACTCCGTGAGCCCTGTCGGTGTCGCAGTCGCTCGTGCTCCTGCCAGCGCCGGGGCGTCGCGCTCAGGCCCTGGCACAGGCGTCCGCGCGCGCGGGGCTGATGACTCCGCCACTTCTCTCACCGCTGGCGATTGTGACGCCTCCGCTGGCCTGGGCCCTGACGCTGGGGCAGCGCCACCACGCTCCGACTGATGATGGGATGATGGGAGCGACGGGTCAGACTTGACGTAAACAGGACGGCGGCGTGGCCGTTGGTCAGCTGGACCACCCAATATTGATTATGATGCCCCGTGCGTCTTATGACGATGCCGTGTTGGCCGTTAATGGGATGGTGAGACTGGCTGGCGACCGTCACATCAGCGATTTCTGCACGGTTGGATTGGCACAAAAACTGGGCCCATGGTGTCGGACAGCGCTTCGGTCCTGGTGGGCCTAGCGAGCTGCCGAACCGCGGGTGTCTCTGTGCCCCGCTAAGGTTCACGATGAGATCCACGCTGGCGGTGGCGCCCGTGGGGTTTGGCGGTGGCTGCCGCGGTGAAGTCCCAGGGCCTTTTGGTGTCGGCTACCCCTTGGGAGACAACGGGGGGGGGGGCAGATGATCGCGGAGCTTCAGGGCCCCCCGGTCGGCGCCGCAAGTGTCGGCGCGACTGCTGGCATCGGAAGATCACGCTGAGGCCCTGGCACGGGCTTCGAAGCTCGGGTCGTTGGCAGGAAGGCCCGCAGGTCTGTGTTCAGGCTGGCTTGCTCTGCGTGGACGGAAGCACTGCCACGTTCGAGCTGGTGGCATTGTTGGGCCAGTGTCGTCTGGCTGGTGGCCGCAGTGGCCACCGTAGTTTCAAGGCCGCAATCCCCTGGTGCTCCGCTTCGACGGTGCGGGGCCGGGCGTCGCTTGGATCGGAAGCCTCCTGGGCGCTGCTTGGTCGGGACAGCCATGCTGACAGGGCATCGTCCCATTCTTCTTATGCTACGTCCAAGTCTTCATCCGAATCTTGGTGTATTGGGCTGCGGCGGTACATCACTCTGGAACCATTGCGGCGCGAGCGGGAACATGGAATGGGGTACGACGCCAACCTGTCACGACCTGGGATAAACCATGTCCAGTCTCGCGAGGCAAGAATGGATGCGGGGCGCTTGCGTCTGGGCTCGCTCTGAACAAGCTCTCGAGCCGAGGTTTGAACCAATATGGCGGAGGAGGAGGAGGAGGAGGAGGAGGAGGAGGAGGAGAAGGAGGAGAGAGGAGAAAGGTGAAAGGAGGGGAGACAAAAAAAAGAGAGGGAAAAAGGACGAGGAGGGAGGACACGGAGGAAGGGGGAAAGGAAGGAAGACCCGTCCTCCTTCCCCCCCCCGCGGCTCCCATCCCAGACATCCGCCGATATGGTTTGTTTCAATCCGCGGCCCCAGAGGTCCCGACCCCTTCCCGGGGGGGGTGGGCTTCCGTCCCGGATCCATTTGTAATGGCCCCCGGGCCCGAGAACGGGCCCCAGAGGCCGAACTAGGAAGAAACGCCGGATTGAAAAAACATGTCCTCGGATCTCTGGGAGCCCCCCCTGCCGCTCCCCCCCCACGGACCCCACCCGCCCCGCGAGCGGAGGAGGAGGGGGGGGAGGAGGAGGAGGAGGAGGAGGAGGAGGAGGGGAGGAGGAGGGGAGGAGGAGGAGGAGGACCAGTGGAAACCCTAAGAGGCATCAACGATGTTGGAATTAACCCTCCCTCCAAGCTCCCTCTTCATAGGCCCCTATAACGGTTGATTTTCATTGGAACTGCCTCGCTGGTAGAAAACAGTTTGAAGATCCTGAAGCGTGCCAAAAACAGTGTTCTCGGGATTTCAACGCCACGTATCAACCCGACTGCTGCGTCTTGACGATCCACGAATGTGCGCGGCGCTAAGGCGAGAGACACATTTTGAAAAGGAGCCGCCCTCAATCCGTGAAACTCTTACAATGTTTTAAAAGAATGTGCGCGGCGCCAAGGCGAGAGCCACATTTTGAAAACGACCCGCCCCCAATCCGTGAAACTGTTGTCATTTTTAGTTTCAGGGTCATCAATAGTGGGGAAGTCTCAGGCGAAACGCCCGGCCCGCCATAAAAACTGGCCTCGGGGTGAGACGGGGAGAAGATATCTATAAGGAAAAGGAACGGAGGAGGAGGAGGAGGAAGAGGAGGAGGAGGAGCAGTCACACCAGGACGGCGAGCGGGGCCGGGACCGGCCTTCAGCCCGTCGGCGCACAGGGCGGCCCCCGCGCAGGAGGCCAGCGCGAGGCGGCGCCCCATCCGCCCGCGACGCGGCAGAGGCCCTCGTCTGCCCCCACCGAGGGACGGCGAGCGGGGCCGGGACCGGCCTTCAGCCCGTCGGCGCACAGGGCGGCCCCCGCGCAGGAGGCCAGCGCGAGGCGGCGCCCCATCCGCCCGCGACGCGGCAGAGGCCCTCGTCTGCCCCCACCGAGGGACTGGCGCCTCTCCCTCCAGGACGAGGCCTCGTGCATCCCTCCTCCCTCCTCCCTCCTCTATCCTCCTCCTCCCTCCATCCCCTCCCTCCTCCCTCCTCCTCCTACTCCTCCTCCTCCTCCCGTAATCCTCCCTTCCTCCTACTTCCTCCTCCTTCCCCTCCTCCTCCTCTCCTCCTCCTCCTCCTAATCTAATCCTCCTCCTCTGCTCCTCCTCCTCCTCCTCCTCCTTCTCCTCCTCCTCCCCCCCCATCCCCCTCCTTCCTCCTCCTGCTTCTCCCTTCTCCTCCTCCTCCTCCTCCTCCTCCTCCTCCTCCTCCTCCTCCGCCTCCTCCTCCTCCTCTCCTCCTCATCCTCCTCTGATCCTCCTCCTCCCCCCTGCCTGCGACCCCCACATGGCCCTGCGCCCCTCCTCTCCCTCCCTCATCCTCAGACGTGGAGGTAGGGCGATCAGGACCAGGGGTGGGGTAAGAGGAGGAATATCAGTCTCAGGTTGGATGAGGAGGAGGAGGAGAAGGA
>CAUYUJ010002807.1:80000-85413 GCA_963575745.1 Prorocentrum cordatum | reverse complement strand
ACCTCGGGCCTGGGGTAACTTGGGTTCGGATTCCCGAAAAACGAACCCGAGTTAGCCCCGACCCGAATTCCCCCTAATGATTCGGGGCTCGCGGCGAGGCGCAACTGCCGGGAAGCATCCCAAGGCGAGGAAGCCCTCCGGGAACCTGGGGACAAAAATATGAAAACGCGCGGGGCGACGGCGCTGACGACGCCGCCGCGCTGGTTCCCCGAAAAATCTCACGCCGTGTTTCTTTCACAACGGGGTCCATGGAAGTCTGGACCCACTCCAACGGACCAGCTTCTCATCCTGACGTCATGTTTGGACTCCTTGGCCTGGCGAAGACCTTGAGAGGCCGCACATGGAGTAAAACGGGTGCCTATGTGATTTTCTATTACATTAGATCTCCAAAAACCCTCGATTCCAAGAGTTCCAAGAATTCGGGAATCCTCGTTTCTGGAAGCCGTGCGGAACCAGTTTCAAACCGCAGAAGTGTTCGAAGTCTTGGAAGTCCGACGACCCTGTCGGCGCGTGCGAGGGGCTTGCCTGTTCGAGTCGTCGTCTCCGTCAGTCGTCGCCTCCGTTGTCCCCTTTCCCTGCGCTCTCCTCCTCCTCCTCCTCCTCCTCCTCCTCAAGCTTGTCAGCGAATCGAGAGAAGAGTCTAGCCATACCGTACTCGACTCGAACGGAAACCCCTTCCCTTTGACCCCTCCCCCGTCGGGGGGGGGGGGACGTGGGGGAGAGGCGTCCCGAAAGGGGGCGGGCGAGGGTCAGAGTCGGATACGCATCCTCCCCTGGAGGTCCCGGAGCTTCAGACAGTACTAAGACAGTCGCCGAGGTTCCAGCCCCAGCCCTGGCCCCAGGACCAGCCTCGGCCCCCGTTCCTCTCCGCCCTGGGGACGGAAGGCTCCTGGGCCCGGGAGCCCTGGCCCAGTCGCCTCCCAGACGCCCGTCCCCGAGATGGCACACGGCTCTCCTCCTCTTGGTCCTCCTCCTCATTCTTCTCCTCCTCCTCCTCCTCCTCCTCCTCCTCCTCCTCCTCCTCCTCCTGCTCTTCCTCCTCCTCCTCCTCCTCCGTCTCCCCTCCTCCTCCTCCACCTCCATCCTCCTCCCCCTCCTCCTCCCACTCCCCCTCTCACTCCCCCTCCTCCTCCTCCGCCTGCTCCTTAAGCTGCTCCTCCGCCTCTTGTTCTTCCGCCTCCTCCTCCTCCTTTTCCTCCTCATCCCTCCCTTTACCGCCCGCCCCATGTGCCGAGCTTGTTGCAGGGTCCTCAGCTCGTCGTTGTCGCTGTCGTCGTGGTCGTCGTCGTCGCCCTTCTTGATCGGCGGCACCAGCCTCAAGGCCTTCACAATCCTGGATCGCACCATGATCTGGATATCTCGGAAATCTTGACAATCTCTGGAAGTCCTCGCTCATCTGATTCGAGGCCTCATAGACGGGGTCCGGGTAGATGGGGTCGGTGGACGGCACATCATCGCCGATGCATCGGCTAGCATCGCCGATCCGCTGGCACTGTACTTGCAACGTCGGCGACGCATCGACGCCGCCAGCGTGGAGAAAATTAGGCTCCACACCGAGCCGCAGCGCCGATGCATCGGCGATGCGGCACGATACTCCGACCCCATCTACTCCGACCCCATCGAGGAGGCGTCTAGAGGAAGGGGAGGGGGGAGGAGGAGGAGGAGGAGGAGGAGGAGGAGGAGGAGGAGGAGGAGGAGGAGGAGGGGGAGGAGGAGATTACGTTTAATACGTCTAGACTGATGAATACGTTCCCTGGCAGCCTCCTGTGTGATGTTTCCAATGACGTGGCCCCAGAAGGTCCCGACCACATCCCAGTGAATATGTGCTTGCGCCACGGATCGATGTCTGATGGTCCCCGGGCCAGGGACGGGCCCCAGAGCCCGACATCGGGAACGTCCGCCCTGATGAAAAAAACAGTCCTCGGCGATCGGGGCCCGGCCAACACTCACAGAACATTCGAGGATGCCCTCCCCCGGGATGCACGAGAGCATCCAACGAAGACAAAGAGCAGTGGGGCACCCTCCCCGAACCGACGAAAGACGAGAAAGGACGAGGACAACATCGGGTGAGGATAAATCGAGAATTTCTGAGATCTGGCGGCTGTGGTAAGATGTCCCTGGCGCCGCGGCATTATCAGATGCGAAACGCTCTGGGACGGACTTATCCTCGACCCCAGACCCCCGACGTCATGATTGTTTCATAATGTAGGTTTAAACCTCCCGTCATGATCGTTCCATGACGCGAGGGGGCCTGGGCCCCAGACATGCGACATCCTTATTATTTCAATACAGGGTCCCTTGAAGTCCCGACCCTTTCCCTGGGACGGGTTTTTCATCCTGAGTCGTTTTTTGACGGTCCCGATGCCCGGCGAGGGCCCTCCGAGGCCGAAATTTGCCAAAAACTGTCCGTCCTGATATTCTTTTGCGCCGCGATCATGTCTGGGGTCCCAACCCCGCCCGATACACCTCGGTCTGACTGTGCTACGCTCGATCTCTGGGTTTCGGTCGGGCGTGCCCTCCTACAGGCGGATCTTGGAGGACAGAACAGAAAGAATCGAACATATTATAAACGATATCAAGAAAATAATAAAAAGACACGTCCCCAGACTATCTTCTTGCTATGTTTGAATATTCCTCCTGTAGAGGGACAACCCCGACTTATCCTAGCCCCGGCCGACGTGCTAAAACAAGACATAATCCCAGCCAGAAATGCTCTAAGAGCATTCCGCGCATACCACCAGAGGTTCGTAGAACCTTCTGTGGTGGGCCTATAGTGGAGGCCTTCTAGATGGGGTCGGAGTAGATGGGGTCGGAGGATCGCGAGGCATCGCCGATACATCCGCGATGCACCGGCGATGCCCCGGCGATGCATCGTCGACATGGGCGATGCATCTGCGACGCCGACGTGACGCACATCGGGCTCCACACCGAGCCGCCTCGGCGACGCATCGCCGATGCGGCGGGATCTACTCCGACCCCATCTGCTCCGACCCCACCGAGGAGGCCTCTCGAGGAAGGGGAGGGGGGGAGGGGGGGAGTAGGAAATGCATGGGAGGAGTAGATGGGGAGCTGGGGGTTGGGAGGAGGAGGAGTTGCATCTGCAGGGTTTCGTAGGAGGATAGGAGGAGGAGTGGATCGATTCATTAGTGTCCTGCTTCGCTTCCCCTGCTCCACTGCGCCTCGCCCGCCCTGTGCTATACGCTCGACCTCTCTCGTGCTCTGCGCGGCGCCCCCCCGGCGCGCCGCTGCTCGGCGGGCGGCGCCCCGCCGGGCGCGGCGGGCGGCGGCCCGCCGGCGAGGCGGCCCGGGGCGGGCGCGCCGCTGGGCGCGCGGGGCGTGTGCCTCCGCGGCGGCCCGCTCGAGGCTCGCGCCCCTCCCGCTCGAGGATCGCGCCCGATCCCGCGCGGCGGCGGATGCCCAGCCCCCCATGCCGTGCGTGCCCGCTCGAGGGTCGTGCCCGCCCCGCGCGGCACGGGCGGCGGGCGGCTGCGGGGGGCCCTTCGCCCAGAGCCCCTCGGGCCACGCAGGGATCGATGACCTGAGCACTCTCTTGGGGCGGAGGGCTCAGGGTGAAGTCCAGATGGGCTTCTGCGCCTCGCATCTCGGTCCGTCCGGTCGTTCGCCTGTGCAGATTCGGCCCTCGAAAAGCCATCGAAACGGCACTTCAGTTTTCACCCTCTGCCCTCCACCCACAGAAGATGCTCGGATGACGGGAGGCGCGTCGCGATCCTCGGCCCCTGGGGGCCCTCGCCGGGCCCGCGGCCGGGGGGGGGCGTGAGGCCCAGACGAACTTTTACAGCAGTGGCGACCACATGAACAAGCGAGCGCATCGGACTGAGCGCCACCTGGAGACGCAGGCAGGACGCAACGCGCGAGCGACGACATCGACGCGCACCACGGCCAGAGGAACAAATGGCCATCGCGACTCGCACAGGGCGCCATTGAAAGCTTCAAAGAAGGCCGCAAGGAACACCATACAACAGACCCCTCGGGCAATGCAGAAATCCATGACGGGAGGCGTGTCGCGATTCTCGGACCCTGGGGGCCCTCGCCGGGCCTCGGGGCCGTCCAAAAAAGACTCGGGATGACGGGTCGAGAGTTCTGGGGGTCAACGTCATGAAAAAAACATGACGTCGGGGGTCTGGTTTGGGGGGGGCGTCCAGGAGGCCAGAGGCGACATTGCACAATGATCTTCCCCAGGGCAGAACCTAAACGGTGTTTATCGTTTTCGTTTTGTTTTCGTTTTCCCTCGTTTTGTCTTCAATCCGCCTTTGACGCGAAACGAATTCGGAACGAGAACGGCCCACGAAATCGCCAACACACCGTTTAGGTCCACCCCTGATCTCCCCCAGCGCGAAAACGATTTCGAGCGTTTTGCACACGAGCGCCAACAATGATGCTCACAAGTGCTCGCTCGGACCGCCTGCCTCGAGCCGGACCATGGCTCGGTCGGACCGCCTGCCTGCATGCCTTCCTGTCCAAGACGGAGGCCCCCCAAACATTCGGAGGAAAAGGTGCCCCTGCTTCGGTGTCGAGCGATGGGGGAAAGCGAGAAAGAAAAGGCCTTCTCTGAAGCTAGGGCTCCCAACTTCGCGCTTCGCGCTGCGCGAAGCGCGAATAACTTCGCGCTCTCGCGCCGCCCTCCCAAAAGGAGAAAAGGAGGACGAGGAGGAGGGGGAGAAGGAACGAGGACCGCGAAGCGCGAAGCGCGAATAACTTCGCGCCCTCGAGGGAGCCCTTACGGAAGGCGGTGGGACTTCTCAGAAACCCTCGCGCCTTCTGAAAGGCTTTCTGTGCCTTCGGGGAAGGGCACAAGGGGACTTCCGAACCGAGGCCACAAGAACACCCCTCAAGAACGCGAGACCCTCCGTCGGCCAGAGCAAACAGAACGTCCAAGGGTATCCCTCCCCAGGGTGCACAAGAACATCCGCTGAGCACGAAAAACACTAGAATACCCTCCCCGAAGCGACCTCAACCTTCTATTCCGGTCCGACTGTACTGGTACCATGGCTTCGTTTCCGACTTCTTGGGCCTGCTGGGACGCCCTCGTCGCATCCGTTAGATTCGCCTCGAAGTTTTGGTCAGGACGCATCATGGAAGAGGTCTGGGGAATGGCGGTATGGGTACAAATCAACGACGGAGAGAAGCAGGTCTTGAATACGCGAGACGGTATAGCGAACTTACGCCGCGGCCTCACGCGGGCGGCCGGCGCGGCACGCCACATCGGAAACGCGGGCACTCACGCGCAACCTTACGCGGGCAATTTGCGCGCCAATGTCGGCGAAGATGGCCCCATGTTCTTGCGTCGCTCAAGTGGGGAACGCGTGGATGGGATCGGATGGTCCCCGAAGCATCACCGAGCATCGCCGACGCATCGGCGACGCGGGAGAGGGGAAAGTAGGGTGTTAAGTGG
>CAUYUJ010002807.1:0-75000 GCA_963575745.1 Prorocentrum cordatum | reverse complement strand
TAGCAAAGGGGGGGGGGGTGAGAACCAGCCCACCTAGCCGATTCTCCCAGCGCCTCCCGGCGCCGGAGGCGGCTGTGTAATTATCGAGGAAGGGGCCCCTCGGTGGGGCCGAGACCAGCTGCATGCAGCAGATTTCGTAACACCCCCTTTCGCGCAATCCCCCACTTTCGTCCGGCCCGAATGTCGCCCGAATGTCGCCTCCGCCTCCGTCTCCGCCTCCGCCTCCTCCTCCTCCGCCTCCTCCTCCTCCTCCTCCTGTCGTTCGTGCTGAGCTGTCGCGCGATCGCCAGCCCGAAGAGAGGCCGCGCCTGCCGCCGCCCGGCGCCGCGCCCCAGTCGCTGGCACAGTCTCCGCCGGGCGCGGCGGGGGGGGGGGCGGGGCAGGGGCAGGGGCAGGGGGCGAGCGCGAAGAGCCCCGCTGCCTCCTCGCTCCCTCCTCCTGAGATCTCGACCCCTCCTCGATCCCTCCCTCCTCGATCCCTCCCTCCTCGATCCCTCCCTCCTCGATCCCTCCCTCCTCGATCCCTCCCCCTCGACGACGGCACGCTTTTTGCAACCTTCGGTCGCCGGGCCTCCGGGGGCCGTCTGGATAGAACGACCCATTGGAGGGGAGCCGGCCGGGTGGAAGGGGATCATCTGATCGGGGGCGGCCGCTCGGGGAGGGGGGGGGGGGTGCAGATCATGGCCAGCGGCACGTGCGCGGCCCAAGGGGGGGGCCAAGGACGCAACGACATAAGGAGAGGCAGCATGAAATCTGGGGAAACATCATGGCCCACGCCATGATCTCCCCCCCCCCCCGCCCCCAGTCATCACCCCCCTCTTTGCCGCCCCCGAAGTGACAGCGTCGCAGATCGGGGAGGGCCCCGGGAAGTCCCCAGACGAGGGGCGACGATCGCAGGGGACCCGCTCAGAGAGGCGAAAGACCGAGCTGGATCGGCGATGCATCGCCGACTGAGGCAGCAGCACCGGAACGGACCGAGCCCAACGCGAGGCCGAACTCCACCGGGACCAAGGGAGCCGAGAGCAACCTGACAGAAGGACGCGGCGCGGCCGCGGCAGCCGACCAGGCCGGGGCGAGCCGAGGGACGCGGGCCTACGCGGCCACAGCTGGCAAAGCCGAGCAATCACTCGATGGCAATGTTTGCAGGCGCCTTCTTGGGAAGCGAAGGGGCCAGTTCATTACGGCGGCGTGTTCTAACTTAAGGCTGGGGGGGACCAAATTATGAGAGAGCCTTCGCGTCCTCATACTCCGCCCAAACAGCATGCGCAAGCCCTCGTGCAACTCCGTTTGCGTGGCTGCTGCTCGGCGAATCATCCGCGTCATCAGAAACATCATTATCATCATCGTCGTCGTCACCATTACCATCACCGTCTCCATCCATTGCCACCATCATCGTGGGTGGGCAATCGCCGTCTTTTGACTGGGGCCAGAGGGCGCGACAGCTAGCCAGACTCCCGAAGCTCTGATGCACCAGTAAGCTGAACACGTCCGCCCGAATGGTGGCCTTAAAGGCGCTTCCACGCAGAAATCTGGGAACGCACACCATCCGTTCTCCGCACGGTGCCCGTGGCGCGAGAAGTTGCAGAATCCGTCTGCATCGTTCCCGTCGTCGACGCCGCCCACACCGCTGCTTGACAGTGTCTGTGCCTTGCCCGGTACCTTCCAAAACCACGCTTGCACATCAATTGATGCTCATAGTCGTTAAGAGATGAAACTATTGAAGGCGACCAGGGACACACATAAACACAGATATACAAATACCAAGATTCCTTTTGTTTCTTGGCTATTCGTCTTCCCCTGCACCTCCCCTTTGTTCCAGAATCGCTTCCTGGGAATCTTCGCTTCTGTGTGTGTGTGTCCATTTTTGGATCCTGAGATCTGCGCATGCGCCTAAACTGGCCTTCGTGGGCCCTGGAACCAAAGAGGCCGTGTTTTTTTCCAGTCCGTTCTTCCGCTTTCGTTGCCGGTTCCGTCGCCGTTGTTTTGCCGATTTCGTCGCCATTTTCTTTGTTTCGTAATCGGCGCTGGCTCCTATTCCGGAGCCCTTTGTGTGCCGTTTCTGGTTGCCGTGTTTTGTATGATTAACGAAGCACTCTTTCGGAAACGGTGAAGAAACGGCCAGGGAGGCCTGTGCACCGATCCCGGGCCCAGAGGACGGGCCTCGCAGGGCTCCCACTGCTTACCACTGCTACCCGCTGCCATCGCTCTCGCCACCGCCGCCAGCGTCATAGATTACGCCTGCACTTTCGCACATCGGGAACCCACAAAAGACGTACGCGCCCAACCGCGTTCATGAACACAGCCCCCAATCCGCGAGAACGGCCGCGTGATACGCACGTTCGCGCAATGCGCATTCTCGAAAGCAGCGTGGTTTCATGTGCGTGTGCGTCCTTCGTTTCGCTCCTGAGCAATAACTGCTTGAACATTCAGGTGCCAACCTCTGAGACGGGTACGGACAATTAAGTTGCAAAGGGGGGCCGAGTTTCTCAGGGGGGCCATTGAATCTGGGATCAGGGGCTACGAGTACCCTTGTCAGAACGCAACCTTCTGGAGAACGCAAACACACGCGCAATTACCTCCGACGCGCCGCTGACTCCAAACGGTGGGCGCATGGTAACTGACTGCCTACCAGACCACCCCAACCCAACCCGAAGCCCCGAATTTCGGGTTGGGGGGGGGGTACGGGCTTCCTGTGTTTTTTGTTCCGATGTTCCCCGACCCCCCCCCCCCACTGGAAATGGAGGGCAAATCGGGGCCTTCGGGTTGGGTTGGGGTGGCTTGGTGGGTGGTGGGTAACCAGGCGCGTTTACTACGAACTGGCTTCCTCGTGCAGCAATCGCGGTGAATCTGTTGCCCTCGATGGCCCATCCCGGCCCCCCTCGGCGAACAGTGGGCGAGTGGTGGTCGACGCATCCCCCCCCCCTGAGGATCCCCCTTCCCCCCCTACAGTAGGAGCTCGACCACAAGACACCTTCCACAAGACACCCAACCCTGAGACCCCAGGACGTCCCTTGATTCTTGGTGTGGGAAAGTCGCGCTTTCCACAGCAGAACCATCGAAACCCAAGAAACCCAGGGCACCCTGAAGGCAAGCAGGGTGTTTCTTGGCATGCGTCTCCACTGTAGCGCAAGGCGACGAGATCTGCACATGTCCGCCGCCTCTGGGCAGGCCCTTCCCGGGCCCAGGCGCGGTCTGGATGCCTCGCTGGCCAGGCCAGGGGGCGTATACACTTAGTTCGGGCATGTCCTCCTACAGGCTGATGTTGGACGAGACATGGAAAATAGCTAAAAAAATGCCCCCCCCCCAACAAATAATCAGGAGATCGACCCCACACTGTTCTTCGACTATTTTTGAATATCCCCCCTGTCGAGGGACTTGCCCGACTTAAGCGTACACCGCTCCTGGGCCTAGGATGAGCCTGGCCAGCGGCGGTGGATGCATCTCGCTATCGCTCGGCCGTCCATTCCTGGTGCACCTTTCGGCTCTGTGCGTGCACTTTCTCGCAGGGTGACCCAGAAGGCTGCCCGATGGCCCTCGCCAAGATATATCATTACACACGTCCGAGCGATGCCGAGGTATGTAGGCATCTCCTCGCCCTCTGCCGTGGCCCCCCCCGTAGCCACCCTCACAGGGAACACCCCGCGGCTGGCCGGGCCCCACAGCAATGCCGCACGACCGCAGATGGGGCCGACGGGCCGTGCGGGAGTGTCCCGCAGACGCCCCCGGGCGGCTTCGTCGATGCCGGCGTCCGTTCCCCCTTCGGCGGCAACTCCTGGGAGCCTCCCGGGAGACGCACCCCTTCTCTTGAAGAAGAACACGGACTGCGTACACACGAACGCAGGAAGCTCCGCGCAGATCGCTTGGATCGGCGCTGACCCCCCCCCCCCCTGGCGCGGAGCGCGCCAGGGATGGCCTGGGGGGCGCCACCTTCGGTGGAAACTCATGGGAGCCTCCCGTGCCATCTTGTCGGCTCTTGCAAATCGGCGCTACATCGACGCTGGTCGACGCGAAAACGACGCTCATCGACGCCAACCGACGCGAGGTCGGCGCTGACGCCCAAGCGCTGTTCGGCGCTCGTCGACGCTGCAGACGGATTTCCGCGGATAGATCAGGCTCCCGTGATTTGCTACCGAACTCCCCCTGTGTTGATCGGTTTCGTGCGTGTTTTGGGCTCGAAGATCCCAGTTCCTCCTCGATGGTCGTCGCCTAAGGAAAAACGCACACGTCCGAATGATGCCAAGTGAGACTCGGATTCGGAAGGCTCATGTTGGCCTAGCGGGGCCGTCAGGAAAGTGACGAGACACATTCTGAAATGTGACGCGAGCCTGCTGCAAACCTCCTACGAAAACTAGACCGCCAGAATCCAGGGCGGGCTCGTCAAAAAGCGTAGGCGAACCCGGGCTCTGGCGTCCTCGAGTAGTACGCTTCCCCGACTCTGGGAGCAGAACGGCGTCATGATGTGATTGGCTCGGGATACCTCCCGGGATTTCCAAAGCATCTAGCGGCGCAGCCAGTGCGGGACGTCAGGAGCCATGGGGGATCCTGGAAACCTTGGAGATCTTGGAGCATGTAAGTACCATGATATCTTGCTCCTCTGATGGCTCCTCTCTTGAGAAGGATAATGACCTGGAACCACTCGCTCCAATCATGCTTTGATGCTGCGTCGAACGTCCGTCGACTCGAATCGACCTTGCATTGACCTGGGGTCGAACTAAGATCGAACACATCCAATAAGCGGGCCCCAAGAAAGTCTCTAAAACACGAACACCCAAAAGGCGGGAGGAGAGGATAGGGGGGAAACGGCATTCCTGCAGAATGGTCCGCGCTGGAGCCCCGACCAGGGCTCACTCCGGCACGCGCCGTGCACGCAGACGGCCACTGCACGGTCCCGTTCGCTCTGCCGCCCCGCCCGGCGTTCCTGGACCAGCGCACGTCTGCGGAAGGACAGAAGGGCAGCAGGGGGCAGACAGGGGCAGAAGGAGGACTGCGCGGGGGGCGCCAGGAGGAAGGCACAGGGGGGACGGGAAGCGAGGCAGCAGAACAACACCAGGGGGCAGGGGGGGGGGCAGAAAGGGAGGTGGCAGCGGGCGGGGAGCGGAGAGGGGGGGGGAGGAAGGGGCGGGGGCGGGGAGCAGGAGAGGAGGCGGAGCGGGGAGTGGGAAAGGGGGGGGGCCACAGAGGGAAGCGGGAGGGTCTCGCAAGGTCAGGGGGAAGTGAGAGGCCGACGAGGCCAACAACATCTTTCTGGAACGATGCATGCGGCAACGCACGTCCAAACGGGCTGCGTCGTTCCTCGGGGAACGAAGAGCGACACAAACATAAAAGCTCGGAGGTCCGCGCGGATCTCTCGGATCCGCGCTGACCCCCCTGGCGGCGCCTCCGGCGCCGCCCCTGGCGCGCTCCGCGCGCGCCAGGGAGGGGGGTCTCCAGCGCGGATCCGAACGATCCGCGCGGACCCCTCCTCCTCCTCCTCCCCCTCCCCCTCCTCCTCCTCCCCCTCCTCCCCCTCCTCCTCCTCCTCCTCCTCCTCCTCCTCCTCCTCCTCCTCCTCCTCTCCTCCTCCTCCTCCTCCTCCCCCTCCTAAAATCGCATCTGTCCGAGAAGGAAAAGGAGGAGGAGGAGGAGGAGGAGGAGGAGGAGGAGGGGGAGGAGGAGGAGGAGGAAGGGAAAGAGGAGGACCCCCGAGCTCTTATCGTTCTGTCGTTGTTCGCTCCCCCAGATCTCCGCAAGCCACGGCGCCACGCGGCCAGCGCGCTGCGGTTCAGCGTGCCGACCGGTGGCCCTCGCCGGCCGGGCCGCGGCCGAGACACTCGCTGGGGCCAGGCGAGGAGGGCCTCAGCCCCGCCCGAGCCCCGGGGGCGGCCCCGCCGCCTCAGAGGCCCAGGATCTGTCCCCAGGAGGTGCCCGCCGCGATCTCCTCCGCCTCTATCGGGTCGGGCGAAAGGGGGGGATAGCAAAGGGGGGGGGGGGTGAGAATCAGCTCGCGTATAGCTGATTTTCCCGGCGCCTCCCGGCGCCGGAGGCGGCTATGTATCGAGGAATGGGCCCCTCGGTGAGGCCGAAACCGGCTGCATGCAGCAAATTTCATCCAGCCCGACGCTAGAAGTGCAGGAGATGCGTCCCCCATAAGCATCACCCCGGCACGCGGAGTCGTTCAGTGAACGCCCCCGGGGGAAGGACTCGAGCAGGGCCAGGCCGTGTGGCAGACGCCCAGGGCCGTCCAACAAACCGCCACACCGTCGGGTCCGGGCGGGTTTTTCGCCCTGGATCTGTCCCCAGGAGGTGCCCGCCGCGACCTCCTCGGCCTCTAGACGGGATGGCAGGAGATGCACCCCCGGAATCATAGGGAAAACAACTCTCTCTCTCACTCTCTCTCTCTCTCTCTATATATATATCGATATATACATCTATCGATATATATATATATATATATATATATATATATATCGATATACACACCGACGCTTTTCCCGACCCTGCGCTTAGATTCGCACGAGAGCGCGGGTTCTGGTGTGTACGGGATCCTGGTGTGTACATTTGTCGTTGCTTCCCTCGGAAAAACGGGGGAGAAGTATACACCACACCACCCCGACGTCGTCCCCAGCCCTCAAGGAGTCGTGGGATTGAAAAACAGCACGCCGCTGGTAATGTATATGTTCCAGTTTCCGATAATCATCACCCCGACACGCGAAGTCGATTAACCAGTAGACGCCACCAGGGAACGACTCGAGCAGGGCAGGGCTGTTTAGCAGACGCCCAGGGCCGTCCAGTAAACGCCGTACCCGCGGGTCCGAGCGGTTTTTGTTTTCCTCCCCTGCTCTGAGACCGATCATAGAGAACTGCACGAACACATTCGTTCCCAGGGCAACCATCTCCGCGCGTTGTGGAGCGCGATGATCTTTGCGCGTCCGCGCCGCCCCCCCCCCAACCCCACGCACTCGCGCCTCGCTCTACGATCGCCCCGACCGCGAAGCGCGACGAACGTCGCACCCTCGTGGTGGCCGTAGCTGCTTGAACACATACGCTCGGAGGTCAGCGCTGATCTCCTCGGTCGACGCCGACCCCCCTCCCCCCCGGCGCCGACACGACCAGTCCGCGCGGACCTGCTGAAGTTTCGGCTTGTGGCTGTTTTTGACCGTCGAGCCTCCACCCACGCGCAGAACTCGGCAAGCATCACAACATTGTCATTTCCATACTCCTTGCCGTCGGCGTCCCTGCCGCTGTTCATCTTCTTGAACACGTCCGCCGCGCCCGCTGCGTCCATCGCGGCCGCCTTCTTGAGGCCGATGAAGCCATGGTCCCCGACCTTCTTGTAGCCCGCCGCCCACTCTTCCGCCGTCATCCTGCGATCATCGTCAGTCTTGTCCTCGACGGTACCACCACCGCCGTCGATGAGGCAGAAGGCGTCGTACATCGCCGCGTACAGGATGAGGTAGACGCAGAGGACGCGGAACTCCTTCGCTGTCACGTAGTCGTCGCTGTGAGACGTCTTCGACTCTGCCACGTCCTTCGCATCTGTGTGAGCGCGGATGTAGGAAGCTCGGAAGCACTTCCAGATGCGCACCCCCTCCTCCTTGGGATCTCCGTCGCATTCGCCCTGCGCGAAGTAGGTTATCAAAACCTTCTGAATCCACCCGTCCACCTCGGCAAGGGACACGTAACCGTTGCCATTGGGGTCGCAAGCCGTGAAGGCGTGTGCGCGAGCCTCCTTCCCGGCCTCGCTCTGCAGCGTCAGGCTCGCGAAGACGTCGCAGAACGTCTTGCACGCAGGGGACATGCCAGGGTTCTTGAAGTCCGCCTTGTCGCCGCTGCTCAGGTAATCTGCGAGCTCGCTAGAGCTGATGCTTCCGCTGCCATCCTTATCGACCTTCTTCCAGACGGTCATCACGGACGACTCGGAAATGTTTGGATCCCCTTGCTTGAGCAGCGCCTTAAACTCGTCGAGGCTGATCTTGCCACTGCCATCCTTGTCATACTCGGCGAACTTGGCCTTCAGACTAGGAGGCTTGGTCTTGGGCATTTTCTCAACGCGGTCACGTGTGACCCTCCCAAAACGCCTGGCCCTGCTTGGCGAGTGGGTTCAGCCAAAATGACTACGGACGGCTACAGTCGGGGCGCTGAAGAAGGAACCCTTTTCGCTGGGGAGGGGCTCGGTGTTCCTTGATTGTTTCACAGCTTGCCTTAGGTTTTCCTTAGGTTTTCGATGGGAAATCGAAGTTTAACTGATGGGAAAAAGGGGCCTCGTTCCTTACTTGGGGTTCCTTAGGTCAAAGCCCCGACTGTAGACCATGTACTGGATCCTGCCTCATCACGTCTTGCAGCCGCGGATCGTGCAGACGAGGGCATGGCACGACCTGACCAGCAGCGCTGGCTCGACGCGCACGCCCCACGAGGCCCCCCGCACGACAGTGCGGCTCCCCGAAGGCCGAAGAGGTGCCCTCGGTGCTGCACCTCCCCGTCGCCCCGCTCCTGGCCGGAAGCCGGGGCCACTGCACGGATGGTGCCAACACCTGTGTGCGATGCCTGGGAGGAATGCAGTCGGGGCGTTGACCTAAGGAACCCTAAAGAAGGAACGAGGCCCCTTTCTCCCATAAGTTAACCTCCGATTTCCTGTCGAAAACATAAGGAAAGCCTGAGGCAAGCTGCGAAACACTTAAGGAACGCGGAGCCCCTTCCCAACGAAAAGGGTTCCTTCTTCAGGGCCCCGACTGTATTCGTAAGAGTGAACGGGGCCGAACGGTCATCCACTGCCCCTGGGCGCGTGGCTGAAGTGGGGTTCCGCGGTGCGGATTGCTGCTGCGCTATTGTTGTTTGTCGTCGTCCTCGCCCGCGACCCGACCACGACCCACCCAGCGATACACCCCGCGACCCACCAGCGACCCACCCGCGACCCACCCGCATTGATGTGACGAAGATGAGGCACCTGCGGCGGGCTCGCTGTGCAATGTGTCAGAAAAACGGCGACTGCGCCGGGCCGCTTCGGAGCCTCGCAGACTACCGAGGATCCCGCCGCCCCCTCACTCTTATCCACTACTGCGGGCTTGCTGCGCAGAGGCTATGAACCCCGATGGCAGGGCCACTAGGCCAGATGAGGCTCGATAGAGATCGGGAATAAGCCGAATTAGGGAAAGAAACGCCAGGATTGAGCGGAATGAGCCGGGAGGATGCTGGATAACCACGGGCATTAACCAGCGCCGATACCGAATCGCCGCTCCCAGGAGCTACATCCCGACTACTGCACGCACGGATCGTCCCTGCACCTTTACACACCGCCCCGATTGGAGACCCACTGATGGCTGTGCGGCACGATGGTGCGCTCCTGCCCGTGCTGACCAGAGCAAGGGCTGCCGCGCCCCGCCTGATGCGGAGGATCCGCCCGCCGTGGTGCTGTCTCCTGCCCGCCCCCGCGCCAAGTTCCAATGCTGAGAGGGTCCCTCTCCTCCTGCCTTTCGCCTTCCCCCCCTCTCCTCCTCCTCCTCCTCCTCCTCCTCCTCCTCCTCCTCCTCCTCCTCCTCCTCCTCTCCTCCTCCTCCTCCCTCCTCCTCCTCCTCCTCCTCCTCCTCCTGCTCCTCCTCCTCCTCCTCCTCCTCCTCCTCCTCCTCCTCCTCCTCCTCCTCCTCCTCCTCCCCCTCCTCCTCCTGCTCAGAGGGCGAGCATGGACATGCCCATGTGCCCGCCATGCGCGAGCCCTCACAGGGGTCTGCCACGCGCCTGCTGCAAGCGACAACAGGGCACACTCGCAACGCTCGGTGCGGATCGTGCGGTAACGGTGGGGGCGCTCTTGTCTGCCAAGGCCTGGCAACAACAGAAAAACAATGGATAGCAAACACAGAAACGGCAACTGGAAAACGTATAAAACGCGCACAAAACGGCTGCAACACAGCAATTGAAAACACGTTAAAAACGGATCGCAAGGCGAACCGAACACGGCGGGACGGCAATCCCAAAACGGAATGAAAACTGCTCCGAAAACAACAAAAATGACGATCTTTTTAAAAAGCCCTCAGGGGATGACACGACGACGGAGAAGAGACGTAGAACCGGTGCACACGGCTCGCCCCTCGACCCTCTCCCGGGCCCCTCTTTCTCTCTCTCAATCCCTCTCCTCCTGCCCTTCGCCTTCCCCCCCCCTCCTCCTCCTCCTCCTCCTCCTCCTCCTCCTCCTCCTCCTCCTCCTCCTCCTGCATCCTCCGCCTCCTCCTCCTCCTCCTCCTCTCTTCCTCCTCCTCCTCCCACCCTGCTCCTCCTCCTCCCCCTCCTCCTCCTCCTCCTCCTCTTCCTCCCGCTCCTCCACCTCCTGCTCCTCCTCCTCCTCCTCCTCCTCCTCCTCCTTCTCCCCCTCCTCCTCTTCCTCCCCCGCTCCTCCACCTCCTCTCCTCCTCCTCCTCCTCCTCCTCCTCCTCCTCCTCCTTCTCCTCCTCCTCCTCCTCCCTCCTCTCCCCTCCTCCTCCTCCTCCCCCCTCGTCTCCCTCTTACTCCTCGCCCTTTCTCTCCTCGTCGCCTCCTATTCGTCGCCCGGTAGCTGGCGTCGCCCTCCTCCTCCTCTCCCCTCCTCCTCCTCCTCCTCCTCCTCCTCCGAGCAGCAGGCAAAGTGGGTGCGGGGTAATGATATGACATGGGGCGACTGATTCAGGGGGGAGACATCGAGCTGGAATCGACGGTATGTCGCCGATCGATAGATCGGCGCGAGGCCCCGACAGCGAATCCGACTACCCATGGGCGGAAAGGCGACACAACGCCCCTGCGGGCGGCGCGGTGAGTCCAGCGGGCCGCCGCCGCCGCCATTTTCGTCGCCGTCGTCGTCGTCGTCGTCGTCGTCGTCGTCGTCGTCGTCGTCGGCGTTGTCGTCGTCGTCTCGTCTCGTCGTCGTCCAGGATCCGTGCGTCAGCGAAGTACTTGATTTTGAACTCAGTAACAGACATAGCACGAGACGTGCCCGCCTTTTCGGCTTCCCGACGCCCAAGACGGTCCATCAGGCCCCAAAGGTCGCCGCAGGACGGCCCCAGGAAGCCCCCAAGAGGGCCCCAAGACGGCCCAAGAGGGCCCCAAGACGGCCCAGGAGGGCCAGATGCTCCCAAGAGGCCCCCGACGAGGCCCCGAAGAGAGCCTCCCAAGAGAGGCCCTCAAGAGGCCCCCAAGAGGCTCCCAGGAGGTTCCCAAGAGGCTTCCAAGAGGTTCCCAGGAGGCCCCCGCGAGGCCGCCGAGAGGCCCCCAAGTTGCTCCCAAGAGGCCACCCAGAGCACCCCGAAGAAGCATCCCTGAGACTTCTGACGCACAACCCAGGCACGGTGGCGGGGTGGCCCGAAGTCCGCTCAATAGACTCAGCACGATACTCAGAGGAGACTTAGAACAGCACTTCGTACTTCGTAAGTAACAAATGCTCGTCCAGTCTTCTGTAGACCTGCAAGAGCCCTGGGCCGCCAAGAGAGGCATTCCAACACGGGGCCGGCGCGCAACGCGACGTGACCGGCCTCCTCTTCCCGGGGACCTACTGGCCCACCAGGATCCTGCACAGCAGGATCGTGTCGTGTGAACCCCGCGTTGGTCCCTGACACCACGGGAATCGTTTAACAGTGAACAATCGGCCGTTTCCGAAACGACAGATCGTTCTCCATCGACCGACTCTGGGTCGCCATCGGCGTTCAACGTTGAACGCCAGCGGCGGAGTCGCCGCTGGTCGACGCGACGCGAACCTACCGCACTTGCCAAGCCCAGATCAGTGCGCTCTGGCGCTCTGGCACACCCCCGCTGGCATTGACCCCCCCGCCTCTTGCGCCCCGATCTGCCCCCCTCCCTGGAGAAACCAAGAGGTACCGATGCCGCTGCCTCCAGGACCTCTTCTCCCGGGGTAATTACGTTCTGACCACCATGTCGATGCGAATCCAGCGGTGGCGGCGAGGGCATCCCAGGAGGCCCGAGAGAAGGGAACACGGGGGAAGGGTAGAAGTATGGGCACCTTGTCCTCCTCTGACCTACTCCCCCCCGGTCACAACCTCGCCGAAAACCTTGAGCAGGGACCGATCGTCCGGGCATTCCGAGAGGCCTACCACGAAATGCTCTTAGAACTCAAATATGTTTATAAGAACAGTCATCATGTTCTGAGAACACAAAGCCTACGTGTTGAAACCAAACAGTCCCAGCCAGAAATGCTCTGAGAACATCACGTGCAGACCACAAAAGGTTCTTAGAACATCCTTCGGCGGGCCTATAGGCAATCCAGGGCGCTTCGCCACTGCTCGAAAGCCTCTGGCGGCAGCCCGCGGCCCGCGCGCGACACGCGATCTCGAAAGGCAGCTGCCCCCGCCGCCTGCTGCTGCCCCCGCCTGCTGCTGCCATTCCTCATGCCCCAGGCCTGCCTACCGCCTGGTCAGGCAGGAACGTCGCTATGGCCTGTTGCTGACACTCCTCTTCCTCCTCCTCCTCCTCCTCCTCCTCCTCCTCCTCCTCGTCCTCCTCCTGCCGCCCTCCCGCCCTCCCTCCCTCCTCCCTCCCCTCCATCCCTGCCTCCATCCGTCCCTCCCTCCCCTCCCCTCCCGCCCTCCCTCCCCTCCCCTCCCTCCACTCCGTCCCTCCCTCCCTCCCCTCCGCCTCCGCCCTCCCTCCCTCCCTCCCCTCCCGCCTCCCTCCCCCCTCCCTCCTCCTCCCTCCTCCTCCCCCCTCCCGCCCTCCCGCCCTCCCTCCCCCCTCTCCTCCTCCTCCCCTCCTCCCCTCCCCTCCCTCCGTCCCTCCCCCTCCCTCCTCCTCCTTCCCTCCCCTCCCTCCTCACCCCCCCCCCTCCCTCGCTCCCTCACGCCGCGAGATCCTCCCGCGCTGCCGCGGCGGGCCGCCCGGCCGAGCCCCGAGCGGCCCCCTGGCGCCCGCCGGAGGTGCTGCAGCGGGGGCCCGCCTGCGGGAGCGCCGGCGCGCCTCCTCCTCCTCCTGCTCCTCCTCCTCGTCCCTCCTCCTCCTCCTCCTCCTCCTCCTCCTCCGTCTCGTCCTCCTCCTCCCAACTCGTCCCCCCCTCCTCCTCCTCCTCTTCTCCAACTCGTCCTCCTTCCTAATTCCTCCTCCTCCTCCTCCTCCTCCTCCTCCTCCCTCCAACTCGCCTCTCCTCCTCCTCCTCCTCCTCCTCCTCCACCTCGTCCTCCCCTCCTCCTCCTCTCCTCTCTCCTCCTCCGCCCCTCCTCATCATCATCATCATCATCATCCAACCGTCCCTCCTTCACTCGTGCTCCTCCTCCTCCTCCTCCTCCTCCTCGTCCTCCTCCTCCTCCTCCTCCTCCTCCTCCAGGCGACAAACCCCTTTCCCAGTGCCGAGTCTATGCGTCAAGCGGGGCTTGTCGTTTTTACCGCGGCATGACTTCTGCGCGCTTCAGCTCCTTCAGCTCCTCCTCCTACTCCAACTCGTCCTCCTCCAACTCGTCCTCCTCCTCCTTCTCCTCCTCCCTCCCTCCCTTCCTTCCTCACTCCTCCTCCTCCTCCTCCTCCTTCTCCTCCTTCTCCTCCTTGCGTATCATCCCCCTCCTCTTCCCCAACCCACGCTCCCGCGAGACCACCCGGCCGCACCAGACCCCCCGAACACCCGATTCAAATCGGATCTTCCTCCTCATCACCATATCACAATCATCAATGCAACCGCAACCACGATTACCATCATTACCGCCAGAGTCATCAGCATCGTCATCATCATCATCATCATCATCGGCATCATCATCATCAGCATCATCATCATGAGCAGCATCATCATCGGCTACATCGTCAACCTCAGAATCATAACCACCTTAAGTCTTTAGAAATCCCGTGACCAGTAGATGGAAAACAAATATCATTCGGGCGAATGTGTTGACAACTCTGAAAAACGACCCCGCCCGTCAATAGCGGAAAATCATTATAGTTCGGGCGGTCCGACGACGAAGACGAAGACGAAAACGATAACGAGTACGTGTGCGATTGCGACTACGACAGCGATGCGACGACGAAGACGAAGACGCATGTGCGCGGCGCTAAGGCGAGAGCTGGATTTTGAACCACACCAGCCCTCGATCCTTGTAAGTGTTGCAAACTTTTAAGACGAGAGTGCGCGGCGCTGAGACGAGAGCTGCACTTCGAACCACACCAGCCCTCAATCCTTGTAACTGTTGCAGACCTCCATCCAGCGCGAGCAAGAACCACTTCAAGAATTCCGAAAGACAATTCTACACCACAACCGTCTTACGAATGTCCTCAAAAATCCTCACGCGTGTAGGGTTGCCCATGCGGCATTATTTCAGAATCCTTCCAAGATGGCTCATGATGGCTCCAAGACAACTCCAAGACAGCGCGAGCAGAAACGATGTGCAAACTTTTAAGACGAATGTGCGCGGCGCTAAGGCGAGATCTGCACTTTGAACAACGCGAGCCCTCCATCCTTGAAACTGTTGCAAGCTTTTAAGACGAATGTGCGCGGCGCTAAGGCGAGAACTGCACTTTGAGGAGGAGGAGAGGTTTCGGGAGCGGACGAGATTCGGGACGAGTTTATTCACCGCGGAGAGCTCCAGGGGGGGAGGACAAAACTAAAGACCTCCCTCGGTTAATATCCTTAATATTAACCATCCTCCTCCGTTTCATCACCATGGCACCATCAACATCACCACCACAATGACAAGCAGCAGTAACAACGACATACTCATCATCACTACCATCGTCATCAACATCATCATCATCATCAGCATCATCAGCAGCATCATCAACATCATCGTCATCATCCTCATCTTCATCTGCATCCTCATCCTCGTCCTCACCATCACCATGACCATCACGAGCACCGCTACCCATTATCATCACAATCATCATCCTCATCCACACCCTCATCCTGAACATCAGCATCATCATCACCATCACCATAAGCATCATCATCACCAACAACATCATAATCATGATGATCAGCATAATCATCATCAGCAACAGCATCACCATCATGTCTTTATGATCCCTCTCGCGTTTCGTGGCCCCAGAGGGAGCTCCACAAAAGGCCTCATTGGCAGGGTTCGCATTGTGCCACCACACCCATTCCGGCAAACCTCTCACACGTTTCGTGGCCCCGCAGGAACCCCCACCGAAGGCCCCAGTGGCAGGGCTCGCGTGCGTGGCGCCACCGCACTCATTTCGGCACACCCGTCACACGTTTTCGTGGCCCCACAGGGAGCTCCACCGAAAGCCTCAGTGGCAGGGTTCGCATGGCGCCCCCGCGCCCAGCTTGACTCATCCCTCACACGCACCGTGTCCCCATGGGGAGCTCCACCGAAGGCCCCAGTGGCAAGGCTCGCATTGCGTGGCAAAACCGCACCCGTCTCGTCCCACCCTCACAGGGTTCGTGGCCCCATACGGAGCTGCCACTCTTTCGCCCAACCTGCCCTTGCGGTGTTCGCCCTCGCACATGGTTGGGGCCTTCGCCAAGACGATTTCAATACTGAAGCCCCTGGAAATTTCGACCCATGCCTGAGGACCCGCTTTCCATGCTGGGATGTCTCTTGTCGTCCCAGGGCCTGGACAAGGCACATCAGGCCGAACTTGGAGAACAACATGCGTCTGGATGTGCTCAATTTGAGCAGGGGCCGACCGTCCCGGCATTCCTGTAGGCCTACCACGACATGCTCGTAGAACCCAAAAACGCTCTAAGAACGTAAACCACGTTCTTAGAACACAAAGCCGACGTGTTGGAACAAGACAGCCTGAGCCAGGAATGCTCTCATCACATTTCGTGCAGACCACCAGGAGGTTCTTAGAACATCCTTCGGCGGGCCTATATCGGGCGTTGGCAGAACTGGGTTTAGTGGAACCTGGTTTACTGATTTGTACCGGTGGCGCCCCCCCCGCCCCATTTCCACTAACCGGAACTGCCGTCACCCGAAAAACACTAGCTACGGCAAACCTGCTTTAATGAATCTGGCCAATTGAGGGGCCCCAGGGCACTACCACTAACCGGGTCCCCTTACCCGGGGTCCTGGCTATACCCGACTATAGCGAGGCAGGACGCTTCGCCACTGCTTGACTAATCTGTTGTTGGTCTGGTGTCGCGTCGGCCGGAGAGGGGGGAGGGGGTCGTGCAGGAGACCACGCGGGGGGCCACCACAGGGCACCGTCTCCTCCTCCTCCTCCTCCTCCTCCTCCTCCTCTCCCTCCTCCTCCTCCTCCTCCTCCTCCTCCTCCTCCTCCTCCTCCTCCTCCGGCAGGAGCGGCGGGCGCGGGCCTCCCTCGGCCGCAGGGGCTCGGCGGAGAGGCGCGCCTGCGGGCGCGAGCCAGCCGGAGGCGCCGGGGCTGCTGCAGAGGCCCCGCGGATTCCCGGTACAGGGCAGTTTTTAACAAATTTGATGTGTAAACTATTGGATGTTGAATACATGATTGATCTATGAATGAATTGATGCACGAACTCATCGTTGTTTTTAATACTAAATCCCTGTATCTTTAATACATGATCCGCACGCGGAGCATGTATTGAACTCGGCACTGTATGGACCTCTACAGAGATGCGCACCCAGAGTGGATCCAGGGTTACAGCTGAGTCGGGCATGTCCTCCTACACGCGGAGGTGGGAAGGAATCTGGGAATTCTCAAAACATTCCACAATACGCAGACATGCTGGAAACATCCTTCCCAAACTGTTTGTTTTTCAATTGTTTGTTACTTGAAATTGCAGGACAATTAATTGAGTCAAGTTCCTCTTGATCCCATAACGTTTATCCAAGTGCATTACTGTTGTGGCAGTTGAGGATGTTTCGCGTACGTAAATGCACAATGAATAAAAATCATGTCAGGCGTGTCGGTGTCCGTGTTGTGTGCGTCGTCTGGTGGACGTGTGCAGTAACTGATGCAGGACGTATTTGGACTATGCTCTGGTCGGTGGGATACCCAGATCCCTTTCTGACATATGCATTGGATGGTCTGTGTGGATCGTCGTGCATCGCACGCGAGCTCTTGTCTGCGTGAATGTCAAGTTTGGTGTGTCATGACATGTACTCGATACAGAACGCACACATATAAACGCACCATATGGACATGCCGTAGTTCCCCAGCAAGCTTGGCCTCAAGGGTTTACACTCTTAGCTAAAGCAACCAGTGCATGAATGGCCCACGTCTCCGGGGGGCACACAGGCGGCGTTGGGGCAATGAATCTCGGCCTCGCCGCCAGCTTCCCCCGGCAAACTCTGTCCTGGCCCGGGATTATCAACTCTGAAGGGTTAAAGGGGGGGTTCTCTGTGTTGTTCGGGGCGCGCGGTTGTGGAGTTATGGAGGTGAGGGGTTGTACTCTGAAAGACGGGCCATCTCTGAGAGGGGGAACCTTTGGGGGACTGGCTCAGTGGGGAACGCTTCGAGCTGGAATTAGCGGCACATCGCCGATACACTGGCGAGAGGAGGCCCCCGATATCGAGCCCGCACGGTCCTGGGCGCAGTGGACTGTCGGGCCCCTAATTATCGGGGATGAGCGGGCGATCGGGGGTCGATGCATCCCCCTCTGAGCCCGTTCTCCCACCCCCAAACTGGGGACACCAGAAGGTACCGATGCTGCTACTCCCCGGACCTCTCCTGGTGTGCGCTCGGACCAGGATTTCGAGGCGAATCCAGCGGTGGCGACGACAGAGGCCCAGGAGGCCCAAAAAGTAGGAAAACGAGGTGAGGGTAGAGGTATGGGTACCTTTTCTCGGGCCGGGCGAAACGGGTGGATAGCAAAGGGGGGGTTTGAGATTCGGCTCACGCAGCTGAGTTTCCTGGCGCCTCCCGGCGCTGGAGGCGGCCATGTATCGAGGAATGGGCCCCTCGGTGGGGCCGAAACCAGCCGCGTGCAGCAGGTTTCGTACCCCCCCGTTCCCAATCCCCCCCTTTCGTCCGGCCCGACTCCACCGACGCCCTGGGCGCGCCGCGGAGCCACATCCTGAGACTCCCCCGGGACGCACAAAGACACAGCATTACTGATAAGTTCTCCTTGAGGGCGCGCGTCCGACCCAAACGTTTTTGATTCGCGGGTCGAGAGCGCACCTCTTCCGGTCGAAGCTAAGCGGGCCGCGCACAGCTTTAATTGGCGGAGGGGGGAGAAGGAGGGGCCTCACACGTCCGACCCAAACACATCGTATACCCATCCTGTAGTAGATCGCTTCTCGAGCGGTGTGGCCAGAAAGCGCCCGGCACGACGCATGTACTGTAAGATTTCTCGGTGCGCGCATCGCTGGCGGGGGGGCGACGCACATATACTATAAAAAATGTTGGGGCGACGCCGATCCCCTGTCCATGTCTGAATGGCGATTCGATGCGAAGCCAGCTTTGGCGACGAAACGCGCCCGAGACGTGCAATCTCAAAAGATCGGGCAATACGGCCCCGGAGGCCAAAAACACAACCGTGAAAAGTCTCAAAAGGGCCCCATGATGGGCCACCGAGGCCGCACGACCGCCAAAGAGGCGCCTAACACGGCCCGATCGCAAAACGGCGCAAGAGTCAAAAGCCCCCAACACCGCCCAATTATGCCCCCAAGACGGCTTCAGAAGGCCAAGAGGTCCCGTGATCTGCTATTGCTCTGCTCCTTCCGTTCCTTCCGAAAGGAGCTCCCAATGGCGTCCATCCCGCCAGCCCCGCGGAAAAAGAGCCACCATGTGTTGAACAGGGGCCAACCGTCCAGGCATTCCTATAGTCCTACCACGAAACGTTCTTAGAACCCCAAAATGTTCTCAGAACATAAACAAGGTTCTTAATACATGAACCCGATGTGTTAAAAACAAGACAATATCAGCCAGACATGTTCTAAGAACATTTCGTGCAGACCACAAAAGGTTCTTATAACATTGTTTGGTGGGACTATTAGCGAGCCGGGACGCTTCGCCACTGCTTGAAAGAAGGCCTCCACGAAGGCCACAATTGCCTTAAATATGGCTCCTGGGCGCCTCCAAGAGGCCTCCAAGGCCATCCCAAGGGGGCTGCGGTCAGCTCCAGGACGGCTCCAGCGCGGCACACGATCGCCCGAAGATGGCCCGAGAGACTCCAAGACGCACCGGCAGGCCCCCAGGACGACCTCCCTAGAGGCGCCACGGCACGAGAGGCACTGAGGCATTTCTCGTTGCACGATTTCTGCGTTCTCGCCTTCGGGCTTTCGACAGCCAAAGACGGCCCAAGAGGCCGCCGAGATGGCTCAAGAGGCCTCCAAGAGGGACACACGACTGCCCAAGAGAGCTTCGAGATGGCCCAAGACGGCCCCCAAGACGGCCCAAGAGATCCCCAAGACGGCTCAGAGAGCAAGAAGACAGCTCTGAATTGCTCCGAGAGAACTACGAGGGCCCAAGGGGGCCGCAGAGGGAGCCAAAGTGCGAGAAGAGCCCTAAGACAGCCCCAAGACAGTCCCACAGGGCCCCTCCCCAGAGATTGCCCTTCGACGGCTGGGGGAGCACCCAGTCCACTAGCTCGGCCGCACTTTCGCTCGACATTTCACAACCAGGCGTGTTTAGACGGAAGGAGCCGGCGGTTATTCGACAAAGGCGTCTTCGACAAGTACTGGGCAGGCGAGCGTCATGTGATGCTCGAATCAGGTGGCGTTCCACTCCAGAGGATCAACCAACTCAGTGCTTGGACGTTGCTTCTGGTCATCTTAGACCTCCCTGGAGACCTCCCGAGATCTTCGAAGACACCTGTGGCATGAAGGAAACGGTCCTGAAAGGATACAGATCCTGCACCATGGGAGCTGTCCCTGAGACCATACAGCGTTCTTCCTGACACGCTTATTCAAATTATTTGACTAGAACCACGCGCGCTTCGCGCACGCCTAAGTTCTAGTCCACGGCACTTGCCACATGCCTGCTGGAGCTCTCCTGAAATCTGACGCGGCTCTCCTTGGGGAGCTCTTGGAGTGGCCTCTGAGAATATATTGCAAGGTATTGCGGGGCTCTGACGGGCTGTGATGGCCTTTCGGAGGCCTCTTGGCGGCGATCTTGGAGACTTCCCCATCTTGGGCTTGTCTGAAGCAATTTTTTGAAACGTCTTGGGCCGTCTTGGGTGCATCGCAAGACGTCCGGAGACTAAGTGTACGGGTTTCGGCCCAGGGATAACGCCGCGCCGGCCCACTATACTCGGACTTATCCTCATCCTCACCTCTCTCATTATCCCCACCTCTCGTCTATCTCCCCTCCCACTCCCCCTCACCGACTCTCCTCCTCCATTCCTCCTCTCGCCTCCCTCCTTTCTGCCTCCCTCCCCGCTCCCCGCTCCCTCCTCCTCCACTTGTCGTCTCCTCCTTCTCATTCCCAGGATCCATCTCTCACTTTATGGGGGAACACAGAGGTACCGACACGGCTGCTCGCCGGACATCTCCTGGGGTGCGTTCTGACCGGATTTCCGAGACGAGCGCATCCGTGGCGACGATGGAGACAACGGGGTAGATCTCTGGCACTCCTCCTCCCCAGAGATCCGATGTCGTGATCTTTTCAATGCGCGGTCCCCCATGCCCCAAGACCGGACTTTCATCCTGAGCCGCCTTTTGACGGTCCCTGGGCCCAGCGAGGGCCCCTAGAGGCCGACCATTGCACACACACACAAAAAAAACGAAAATCCCGTCTTATTTTTTCAATACGTTGGATCTCTGGTCATCTGTCCTCCTCCTCCTCGACGCCGCAACCGCTCGCCGTCGGTCGCTGCCGCCGTCGTCCAAGAAGCCGCCGCCGCCGCCGCTGGCTGCCACGCCTCCCACACGACCTGCGCCACCAGCTGCCGGGCGTAGCGCACTTCCACGGACAGCTGCGCCTTCGCACCCTGGGTCGGGAGACGCCCACACCTGCACGGTTTCCCCTGGGGCCGTAGGCGACCCAAGTAGGAGGAGGAGGAGGAGGAGGAGGAGGAGGAGGAGGAGGAGGAGGAGGGAGGAGGAGGAGGAGGAAGAGGAAGAGTAAGAGGAGGATGATGATGATGATGATGATGAGGAGGAGGAGGAGGAGGAGGAGGAGGAGGAGGGGGAGGAGGACGGGTCGCCTGAGCCCTTCGGAGAAACCCTCCACCCGCACCCCCACAGGCAAGGCTTGGGGCGGCGCGCCCCCAGAGAGTCCTGGCTGGCTTCGACGGGCCCTGCAGTGCCAGCTTGCCTCAGCGGGCCCCCCGAGTAGCCCAGGGAGGCCCCAACACCCCATCGCCGCCTCCGGCGTCGCCCGAGGAGCCAGGGTTGAGGCGTTGAGATCGCGCCAGACTGCTCGTGGGGCCTGCTGGGGCCCGCGGGGATTGCTCGGGGTGCTGTTGAGGCCAGCTGGGATTACCTGGGGGGCTGTCACCCGATTCCACAAGAAACCTCACCCTGAGACCCGAGGACGCCCATTGATTCTGGGCATCGGAATGTCGCGCTCTCCACGGCAGGACGATCGAAACCCAAGAAGCCCAGGGCACCCTGGACGCCAGCAGGGTGTTTGCTGGCACGGGTCTCCAAACTATCGCCTTCGACGGGAGGCCTGACAGAAGCGCCACCACAACAACCGGCCTCTCTTCTGCCACTTCTTCTGCCTCCGGCCGGATGTGGCTCAAGGCGACGTCTGGCCGGCTTTTTCAACACCTCTAACTACTTGTTCACAAGATTCCCCATATCTTCATATATTTTCTGGGTTTTCGTATTCCCCCCACTTCCGATATTTTCCCATATTTTCCAAGGGAATCGACGATGAATAGTGTCTTTGTGTTTTTCCCCTCCCGAAAAGAAAAGAAGAAGAAAAGAAACAAACGCACTCACGCGGCGGGGGGCCCCGGAAACAGAGCACGAGGCACTCCAGGAACGCCCTGGGCGAGGCACCGCTGCTGGACAAGAGGCGTCCTGGCGGCGGAAGAGCCTCAGGGCAGCGTCCGAGAACGCTTAAATCCCAAGCACAAAATTCGGCGGTGGAAAAACCTCCCTTTAGTAGACCTCCCCTTAGTGAAAACGGCCTGGGACCGAAATCGACGGACCTGGACCCGCAAAAGTGACGGCCGCGACGCCCTCTCGCGAAACCGAACACGGCCAATTCCTGAATCGACGTGTCAGGATGGGAGGTCTGTCCACCCCCGAAACGTACCATGAAAAGAGACTCGCTCCACGGAGCGAAGGTCGGGGCTGTTCCCCGAGACATGCCCAGGCCTCCGTGGGGGTTCTCGGGCACCCCTCGGGGCCCTCGTGGAGCCTCCTTGGCACTCGTGGGGGCGCCGGATCTGCCACCTCGGGGGCCGCCGCCCGGGGCCGGCGGCGCCGGCCGCAGGGCCTCGGCACTACATCTTTCAAGGGGCCCAAGGACACACAAATAAATAGACACAAATAAAACGATTCCCCATATTTTCTCATTTTTTTTTGTTGGGTGTTCGTCTCCCCCCCCCCCACTGCCCATATTTTCCCATATTTTCCGGGGGGATCGACGATTAATTGTGTCTGTGTGTTTCTTCCCCTCCTGAACTACATCTTCCACAGGGCCAATGGCAGGGGAGCTCCTGCCGATCGCACGGCCTGCCGCCGCTCGGACGCCCTTTTCCCGTGGGTTCTGCGGCTTCGCGCGTGCTTTTGTTGTTGCCCGATGGTCCAGGATGGGCCTCGGTGGCTCCCGCCGAGAGAACATGGCACGCGTCCGGGCGATGCCAAGACGACGAGCAACGACACCAAGACGAAGCCCCAGGGCGAAGACAACTTCGGATGAGGATACATCGGGAATCTCACAGCTCCGGCGGCTCTGGAGGATGTATCGGGCTCCGCGGCCTTCTCAGAGCATTCCGAAACGCTCTGGGAGCGTTCCTGATTCATCGGGGGCGGCCAAGAGGGGGGCCTCCAAGAGGGGGGGGCGCAAATCATGGCCGGCGGTATGTGCGCGGACCAGGGAGGGGGCTGGGCCGCACTGATTCAAGAAGGGGCGCCATGAAATCGGAGCAAGTTTCATGGCCCCCGCCATGAGGTCCACCCCGCCCTAGTCATCACCCCCGCTCTTGGCCGCCCCCGAAGTTATCCTCGTCCTAGCCCCGTCCGACGGGCGCCAGCCCTCCATCCTGAGCTGTTTCCGCACGGCCCACGGGCCTAGCGAGGGCCTCGGGGGGCCAAGAGACGGAGCAGAACCTCCGTAGCGCTGCTTTCTTTTGTGAAGAGTGCACTGGAGGTCTGGGCTTTCTGGGGAGCGCCCAGGCACTTGGGAGGGTGGTTGTCAGCGCCCCTCTAAGGGGGCCTCCACTAACGGGCACCTTGGCCAGTGATCCAGCGAATCCAATCCTCCCCGATGTGGGCAAAAAAGGCCATAGAGCTGTAACCTTCGGACCCGCTGCAGAGCCAAAGACAGGCCCCCAAAGCTGTTAACTTTCGGCAATTTCCAAAAGTACCCGTGAGTGAATACAGTGGAGGCCCGACCACGAGAGACCTTCCACAGGAAACCCAGCCCCGATACCTCAGGACGCCCACTGACTCTTGGCGCCCCAGCGTCGCGCTCTCCGTCGCAAAACCACCGAAGCCATCGAGACCCGGGGCGCCCTGGAGGCAGGCAGGGTGTTCCTTGGCATGGATCCCACCGGTATAATAGGGGCCGAGGGGCACACACAACACACAACACACAACACACAACACACAACACACAACACACAAGACACAACACACAACACACAAAAACACACACACAACACACAACACACAACACACAACACACAACACACACAACACCCGAGCGAGCGAGCGAGCGACGCCAGGCCTCCCCACGGCACCCGTGACGGTGCCGCCGAGGTCGCCTGGGACCCCTCCGACCCACGCGGGCGCCGCGGGGCGCCTCCCCGCGCGCCGGGGCCTCCGGCTCGGCCGCGGCGAGGGCGCACACGGCGTGCGCGGCGCGGACGTCGTCGCCGCTGGTGCCTCCACGGGGCGGCGGCGGGAGAAGGCCGAGGCCTCGGCCCCCGCGGCCCCGCGGCAGGCGGGGCGGGGTTGGTGGCCCGCTCGTGCGGGCGCCGCCCTCCCCCGCCGCCGCTCCTCCTCCTCCTCCTCCTCCCCCTCCTCCTCCTGCTCCTGTTCTTGCTCTCTCCTCTCCCTCCTCCTCCTCCTCCTCCTCCTCTTCCTCCTTCTCCTCCTCCGCTTCCCTCTTACCCCGCCTCTTCCCTCTCCCCCTCCTCCTCCTCCTCCTCCTCCTCCCTCCTCCTCCTCCTCCTCCTCCTCCCTGATCCTCCTCCTCTCCCTCCTCTCCTCCTCGTTCTTCTCCTCTCCTCCTCCTCCCCGTTCGCTTCCCTCTTCCCCCGCCTCTTCCCTCTCCCCCTCTTCCTCCTCGTCCTCCTGCTCCTCCTCCTCCTCCTCCTCCTCCTCCTCCTCCTCCTCCTCCTCCTCCTCCTCTGCCGCCGCCGCAGCTCCTCCTCCTCTCCTTCTCCCCCCACGAGACCAGCACTGCTGACGACGAGGCCCTGGTCCACTCTTGGCGTGCGCGTCAGTGCCTTAGCCCACGAGGAGGACGGAGGCCTGTGGGCCAACACTTGTGGCACCATGGCGGACCGTGATCCGAGTCAAGTGTCCGATCTTGCCACGCACAGCCATCATGGGATGCACAAAGACGTACTAGTACTATATGTCATCCTTGGACGCGCGCGTCCGACCCGAACATATAGTATACCCATCTTGTAGTATATCGTTTCCCGAGCGGTGTGGCCAGAATGCGCCCGCCACAACGCATATACTATAAGATTCCTCGGTGCGCGCATCGCCCCCAGGGGGGCGACGCACATATAGTATAAGTATGTTGGGGTGACGCCGACATCAGTGCGCTCTCGAAACAGCCGAGGGCAGAGCTGAGCGAAGCTTGGTTTATGGCCAACACGGCAAACGACGAGATGGCGAACTGCGCGGCGCTGGAGGCCAGGTTCCCAGAGTTTGATCGAGCCCGTGCACGGTCGGACCTAGGAGACACGAGACCCTCCGCCGACCAGCACACCCCAAACCATAAGATCACTCCAGCGTACCCTTCCCCAGGATGCACACGAACGTCCAACAAAAGCAAAGAACATTAAGGTACCCTCCCCGACCCGACCTCGACCTTAAACCTCGGTCCGACTGTGCTGGTCCAAAACACAGTGAACTCGGCGGGCACGCCTCCGTATGTGCTTCGGGCCACCGTCGCCACCCTCGCAGTGGAGGGAGAGCTGGCTGGGAGGAGGCGCGAGGAGCGTAACGATGGCGGGGATTGCGTGCCTCCACCTCCTCCTCCTCCGTCTCCTCCGAAGATTGCTGCGAGGAGGCGCAGGGGGAGTAAGGATGGCGGGGAGGCCGTGCCTGCACCTCCAACTTCAACAGAACTAGCTAGGAGGATCTCAGATACCAACACCGATGCTCAGCCTGGTCTCTCGACCTCTCGAGCACTCCGTCCCAGCGGAGGAAGGAGACCGAGGCCCCAGAGGAGGCAAGAGTCGTCAGGAGCCGCCGGGCTGCCACGCGTCCTCGGCCCTGGGGGGGCAGGGGACTCCGCCCACAGGCCACCCACCTTGGCGCAGCGCTGCCCCGCGACGTGCCCTTCTCGCCGCGCCCCCGCGCCACATCCCTGCAGCGGGGGGGTGGGGACCCGCGCTGCCCCAGACCGCGCCTCGAGCCGGGCGCGGTGCTCTTAGCTTTGCCCCCTCGCGAAAAGGGCCCGCTCTGCCCCGCAGACTGCGCGCGGGCTGCACAGGCCGGCCTCCATGGAGACCCATGACGGCGCAGCGACCAGCCTTCTGGAGATACAGGCGCCTCCATGTGTTGTCGAGCGGGGCGCGGTGCCCTTTGCGCCCCCTCGCGAAAAGGGCCCAGATCGCCCCGCAGGCTGCGCGTGGGCTGCACAGGCCGGCCTCCACGGAGACCCAAGACGGCGCAGCGGCCGGCCTTCTGGAGATCCCGGCGCCCCCATGTGTTGTCGAGCGGGGCGCGGTGCCCTTTGCGCCCCCTCGCGAAAAGGGCCCAGATCGCCCCGCAGGCTGCGCGCGGGCTGCACAGGCCGGCCTCCACGGAGGCCCAAGGCGGCGCAGCGGCCGGCCTTCTGGAGATCCCGGCGCCTCCATGTGTTGTCGAGCCGGGCGTCTTCGCTTCTGCCTCGGGCCACCGGGCCCTCACGGATCGATCCGGCTCGACGAATGGCGCAGGAAGATGGGGTCCAGGGCGCTGGGCGAGATGGTTTACGATGTTGCAGTGGTCTCGCGACGTCGGACCTCAGGGGGGAATGGGGTTCCCAAGGAGAGGGGGGTGGCGCATCTCGCGGCCCCTGGGATGTGCGCGGGCCGGGGGGGGGGCCAGGGGAACGGCTGGACACAAAGCGAGGGGGGCGTGGCATCTGGGAGAAGTCATTGCTAGTGGTCCCGGCCAGGATGTCCACGAAGGCTGGAGAACATCGAATCGGCAAGATCCGGGGAAGAGGAAGTGGCCGAGGCTTCAAAAACTGAATGGAGGCTGTCGCTAGGCCTGAACAGAACGAAGGAAGGAATCCTGGGCGTGGCCAAAAAGAGTGCATGGACTGGCCCCAGCCACTTGTCCAAAGCTATCCTTAGTCCTCCACCTCCTTTTGTGCCAGAAGCGAAGAAGAGACAACCACAATGGCTGGGCTGAAGGAACTGCTGCTAGCACCCCCCGAAGGCAGAATCCGACTCCGCAGCGGTGATTACTTGCGCGCGGCGCCCGCGGCGGAGTGCCGCGCGTATAGGTCGGCACCGCTGCGGGCCGCAGAGTGGGATCGGCCTCGGGGGGGCGCCAGCGGTGATGTCCTCAACCCGACGGTCGTGGTTGTTTCCCCATAGTCGAAGACGCCCACCGCCGTTCCCAAACCCCCGAAACTGTGATTTGTTTATGACGTGGACCCCTAACATTCTGGATCCCTTTCCGGGTCACGAGGCTCTCGTTAGAAAATTACACTATATATCTTTCCAGATATAGACATATACCAACATCAATCAAAAAACATATGTACAAAAAACGATTTAGCCGAATCGGGCCGGACAAAATTCGGGATTACTTTGTGTCGGATTAGCGCAGACTGTGCTGGACCAGGAAAATGTTCGACCACAGATATAACACTCACGCCGAGGCTGAAATGCACCTCCCAAGAATCACATCCTAACCCGAAAACCACTTTTCCATCACGAGTCGTTTCTAACAGTAACGAGGCCTGGCGAGGAACCAAAGACATAAACTAAAAAACAACCTCCTGTCGTATTCTTGTTCACGACCCGAGGGGGTTTAGGTCTTGACTCGAGGCCTCCCCGGTGGGGTCGGTGCAGATGGGGTCGAAGGATCGCGCCGCATCGCCGATGCATCGCCGATGTATCGGCGATGCCTCGGCGATGCATCGGCGACGTCGGCGATGCATCGGTGACGTCGGCGTGGGAAGACTCTAACGGAAACACAACGAAACAAAACAACGGAACACACGGAAGCACAATAACGAACAACGCAACGGAAGCACAACGAAAAGCAACACAAAGACAATGCAAGGGCCCAAACCTAATGAAACAGCGTTGTCCCTGGCCCCTGGGAAACACGGTCTCCATATCGAGCCGCATCGTCGTTGCATCGGCGATGCGGCGCGATCCTCCGACCCCATGTACTCGGACCCCCTGCTGGGAGGCCTCGATGGACTCCGGCAAAGCCGCCGAGGCGCCCAAGCAGTAACAGCGCGCGGTGATGGCCCCCGGGAGCCTTGCCGCCTCAGCGCCACCTGGGTCGGGCCGTCCTTCAGCCACTCCTCGCGCGCGCGCGGCGGGCTGCGCTCCAATAGATCAAAGAACCAAGAAAGATAATAAACATCAACTTTCAGATGCCCACGTGGAGTTCTCGGATCGGCGCCCTCCCTGGCGCGCGGAGCGCGCCAGGGGCGGCGCAGGAGGCGCCGCCAGGGGGCCCCAACGCCGATCGGAGAAACACGCGCTCACCTGCGAAATTGACAGTTTATGCCGGGTTTCGTTCCTCAGTCCACTTGCCATCGCTCGGACGTCCATTTTGGGGAAACCAACAGGTACCGATACCGCTACTCCCCGGACCTCTCCCGGGGTGCGTTCTGACCAGCGTTTCGAGGCGAATCCAGCGGTGGCGACGAGGGCCTCCCAGGAGGCCCAAAAAGGGGAGAACGGGCGAGGTGGTAGAGGTATGGGTGCCTTGTCCTCCTCCGAAGGATGCTCCTCGACAGCCCCTCGCCGAGAGGAGCAAAAATGCACACGTCCGAGCGCTGCCGAGCCCGAGGCCTCCCGCCCAGGAGCGCGCCCTGCCGACGAGGCGCGCGGCAGGAAGCGGGAGCAGGAGGCGGCCCGTTCGCCGTGCCCCCGCACGCCAGGGGCGGGAGGGCCCCGACAGACACTCGCCATCGCTCGGACGTCAATGTTGTTTTTTTGTTTTGGTGTCGTGCGTGTTTTTTTCGCCAAATGGTCAAGGATGCTCCTCGATGGTCCTCGCCGAGGAAAAAAACGCACACGTCCGAGCGAAGCCAAGGACAGGAGGCAGCTCCCGAGGGGCCTCCGTGCAAACGATCTGAAGGGGCCCAGGGACACACAAATACTTACCCTGGCGACGTAGAGCCTCCTACGTTCGAAGATCGGGAACAAAAAAACCTTCCCCCCCCCCCTGGCGGTACATCTGGCTCGCAAGTCCAAAATAATCCTCGCGGACCTCCAACGTGCTTTTGTTCTGCATGGGCACATCGTCTTGGCAGAGCCTCTGAGATGTCCGAATTCGTTTTCGGGAGCGGCCAAGAGGGGGGTGTCCAAGAGGGGGGGGTACAAATCGTGACCGGCGGCATGTGCGCGGCCCAGGGGGGGGGGGGACCTGGGACGTAACGAAAGAAGAAGGGGCGCCATGAAATCTGGGGAGACATCATGCCACCCGCCATGATATGCACCCCCCCCTACGGCGGGTTCGTGTCGTGCCGACCCCAGCGTTGGTTTTTGACACCGCAGGGATCGTTCAACCTTGAACGATCGGCCGTCTCCGCAACGTCCAATCGTTCAACATCGATCGATTCTGGGTCGCCGGCGGCGTTCAACCTTGAACGCCCGCGCTGGGGTCGCCGCGAGTCGACACGACGCGAACCTACCGTAGTCATCACCCCCCTCTTTTCCGCCCCCGACGTTTGTGGTGCAACTTCGGGGGCTGCGACGTCCGGGGACGCCTGCTCGTGCAGCGGCGCGCCCTTCTCGGTCGGCCGGCCGGGCGCCGACCCCGGCCTCGATGTTCGGCCGAACACGCTCGGCAATGTCCTCGGGTGCGGCATCCCGGGACCGCACCCCGATCCAGCTTGGCGCGTCCCCGCATGCGCCTGCGGACGCCGCTCGGCCGATTGCATCCGTGCGCGGGGCCGGACACAGATACAACAGTTCGCCGAGAGAGAGAGAGAGAGAAAGAGAGATAAAGAGAGAGATGGAAACACATAAATATATATACATACATACATACATACATACATATATAGAGAGAGAAACGAGAGAGAACGAGAGAGAGAGAGAAAGAGATGGAGGAGGAGAAGGAGGAGGAGGAGAGGAGGAGGAGGAGGAGGAGGAGGAGGAGGAGGAGGACGGCCCCGAAAATGGGGCCCAGGCGAGGAGCCACGGACCGAGAATCCAGGCCCGCCGCCCCGAGAGGCCCCCAGGAGGCCCCAAGAGGCGCCCAAGATGTCTCACGAGGCCGCCACGAGGCCTCCAGGAGGCCCCCCAGAGGCTCAAAAGAGGCCCCAAGACTGCGAGCAGTACTTTTGTCCATATCCACTGCAGTATGGAGTTTCGGGCTCCCTTCCCCAGAAGCCCGAGGCGCACTGGATATGGATGAATTTCCCCCCTGGAGACACGATTTTTATCCATGTCCAGTGCACCTCGGCCTTGTGGCGCCGCTTCCAACAAAAATTGAAGGCGCACTGGATATGGACATAAATCTTGCCCGCAAAGACGGCCCCCCAAAGGCGTCCTAACTGCCTCCGAGAGGCCTCCGGGAAGCCTCCCACGAGATCACAACGGGCATCCAATACGGGTCCTCTTTGTTTCTGTTCCTTCATCTGGGCAGCGCGGTGCAGTGACCTCACTCTGGCAATGAAAACGGTGGGAGAGGTGGTGCAACGGAGGTAGGAGGAGAAGGGTTGGCCTCAAAGTTGGGTCGGTGCGAGATACAGACGTCGCAGGCTGCAATCAAACAGGGTACGGGGGGTCAACGCAATGATCGTGTGAACTCTGGGGGAGGGAGGAGGGAGAAAAAGAGAGAGAGAGAGAGAACGCCGGAAAACGTCCTGGAGGGACGGCCCTGAGACCCCGGCGGGGGCGCCGGAACGCCAGAAGGCTCACTCGTAGTAGTTGCCGAAATGGAGGAAGCGACGCATATACTCCAAGAAGCCTTCTTCACGAGTCTTTCACCATGGTACGTTCTGGGCCAACAACCACCATTTCGAATCGTTGTCGGTGCTGGCCACGTCATGCAGATAAGATAGAAGGTCATCATGCCAAAGCTTCTTTTGCCCGCCATGTCGGCGAAAGGCTGGGCGTAAGTCGTGTGTACATGGGTCCCAGCTTGCACTCAGTCGTGTCCATCTGTCGTGATCGTGGTTGGCCACGCGTGCTGCGAGCGCCCATTTTCGCTTGAAGTACACGTCGGTCCAATCGTCGATTCGTGCTCGTTTGGCGTGTGCCAAAGCGGTGGAGGTACTTCTCCGTATGACATGAACCCAAGACTCAGATCTATCGTCGTTGTCTCCGTCGGTTGCTGTTGTCGGTGCTGGTGTCGGTGTCGGTGTTGGTGCTGGTGCTGCTGTCAGTGCTGGTGCTGTTGTCGGTGCAGGTGCGATTGTCGGTGTTGGCGCTGTTTTCGATTGGTGCTGGTGCTGGTGCTGGTGCTGGTGCTGTGTTCGGTGTTGGTGCTGTGGTACGGTGCTGGTGCTGGTGTTGTTGTCGTCGTCGTCGTCATCGTCGTCGTCGTCGTCGTCGTCGTCTGGTGCTGTTGTCGGTCCTGGCGTCGGTGCTGGATTCGGTGTCGTTGACGTCGACACGTGTGCCGTTGTTGGTGTTGCAGCTGGTGTAGCGTGTATCGTACGTGTACCGGAAGGAGGAGGCAGTTATAATTAGAAAGGGGCAAGGAGGAAAGTTGCGTTGGGCAACCTTGACTCATACCGGCAGGAAAGCGCCAATCACATTAGACAACACCAAGCATGTACAGGCGTCGCATGTTACCCCGAAGGGTGCACCACATCTGGCGGTGTGACAAGCCAGAGCAGTGCTTGAGGAATCCTGAGCGTGCTCAAGGGTGTACCTCCCCAGAACAAATCCGCCGATCCGGCGTGTGAGTTACATGGAGTCTCAGCTACAGCCTCGAGGCTGAGCCTCAGACTCCGGGGGGGTTGCCGGGGTGGCTCTGCCGGGGAAAGGGGGGTGGGGGGGGGGGGTGCGAGTTTCCGGCGGATGCGTTTTTTGGCACCCCTCACAAGGATCGTGGCCTCCGAGGGGGTTCCGAACTCGAGTGCCACCCCTCCCGCACCAAGAGGCTCCGAAGAAGCCTCCAAGAGGCCCCAAGGGGCCCAGAAGAGGCCCCCAAGAAGCCCCAAGAGACTCCCAAGAGACCCCCAAGAGGCCCCCAAGTGGCCCCAAGAGGCCCAAGAGGCCCCCAAGAAGCCCCAAGAGGCCTCCAAGAGGCCCCCAGAGGTCCCGGCCAACCACGATATCCCAACCAGCGTCCATGAGGCCTCTGACCCACCACCCACGCACGGTGGTGGGATAGGCCGAAGGCCACTGGATAAATGCGGAATGGAAGGGGGAAGGAAGGGAAGGATCACATCAGTCGGAGCGCCCCGGATCGGCGGCACTGGCCGAAGGCCACTACAATACATGTTAACTATGTAGTATAGGCACATGTTCAGCGAAACCAGTATAGGCAAATGTTGATTCACCTCGCGCGCCCACACCTGTCTGGGGCGGCCGCGCCGGCGGTCTGAGGGTGGACCTCGAAGCGCCACGCTGCCGGGTCGAAAGAGACACTCGCGCAAGGGGTGGCCGTCGCCCAAGTCCGCAGTCTTGCCAAGAAGTGTGACCTGGACAACTGCACTATAGGAAGCAAGAAGTGACTCGCTGAGCGAGTGGCAGGAGGAGTCCTTGTGATGAAGAAGGATGCGAACGCGCTTGCGGGGCTCGCGGCCTAGTTCCCGTGCGTGCCATGCAGCAGAGCCCGCGGCCTGGCATTCGGTCGGGCGGCACGGATGCTTGCCGCCGGGGTCTGCTTTCGCCGGGCTCCGTTCCGGTGGGCTTCGTTTCGCCCGGGTTGGCTTCGACGGGGTTGGCTTTCGCCGGGGCTGGCTTTCGCCAGGCCAGGTTGGCCTTCGCCAGGGCTGGCTTTCGCGAGGGTTGGCTTTCGCCGGGGTTGGCTTTCGCCAAGCCCGGTTGGCTTTCGCCAGGCCGGGTTGGCTTTCGCCGGGGCTGGCTTTCGCCGGGGTTGGCTTTCGCTGGGGTTGGCTTTCGCCGGGGTTGGCTTTCGCCGGGGCTGGCTTTCGCCAGGGTTGGCTTTCGCTGGGGATGGGCGCGGGCTCCAACGAGCGGGTCGGTCGGGCGGGCGGACCCTAACGGGCGGGACGGGTCGGGTCGGGTCGGGCGGACCCGAACGTGCGGGTCGAGTCGGGCGGGCGGGGCACTAAAGTGCGGGGCGCGTTGGAGCGAGCACGCAAGAACCCTGACGGTCGGGTCGGGTCGGGTGGGCGGACCCTAACCGGCGGGATGGATCGGGTCAGGTCGGGCGGACCCTAACGGGCGGGTCGGGTCAGGCGGGACAGTAAAGCGTGGGGCACGCCTGAGCGAGCGCGCGTGAACCCTGACGGGAGGGCCGCGTCGGGCAGGCGGATCCTAACGGACGGGACGGGTCGGGTCGGGTCGGGTCGGGCGGACCGTAACGGGCGGGTCGGGTCGGGCGGGAGGGACACTAAACTGTGGGGGGCGCGCCGGAGCGAGCACGCGTGAACCCTGACCCCTGACGGGCGGGTCGGGTCGGGCGGGCGGACCCTGACGGGCGGGACGGGTCGGGTCGGGTCGGGCGGACCCTAACCGGCGGGTCGGGTCAGGCGGGCGGGGCACTAAAGTGTGGGGCACGCTCGAGTGAGCACGCGTGAACTAGAACGGGCGGGCGGACCCTGACGGGCGGGTCGGGTCGGGCAGGCGGGACACTAAAGTGTGGGGCGCGCTCGAGTGAGCACGCGTCTGGCTTTGCCAAGGGGGCACGTAGCACTGACTGGCCCTGGGCCTCAGGGGGACCTGAGCAAGGGCGGTGTGCATGTGTAGGTCAGGCCGTCTGGGAAGAAGGCAAGGGGTTGTACTTCCAGTGCTGTTGCGGGAGCGCAACGGAGCTCCAGCCAACCGGCCGCGGGCAAGAGGGGCCAGAGGAGGTGAGGAGGAAAAGGAGCAGCAGCAGCAGCAGCAGCAGCAGCATAAAAGAACAGGGGCGGGAGGAGGAGAGGAAGAGGAGGGCGGAAACGAACCCAGGCGAAAACCATCCCCAGCGAAGCACCAAACCGGGCGAAACACAAACCCGGGCGAAAGCCAACCCAGCAACCCGGGCGAAAGCCAACCCGGGCGAAAGCCAACCCGGGCGGAAGCCAACCCGGGCGAAAACCAACCCGGGCGAAAACCAACTCGGGCGAAAACGAACCTGGGCAAAAGCCAACCCGGGCGAAAGCCAACCTGGACGAAAACCAACCAGGTCAAAAACGAACCCAGGCGACAACCAACCGTGCGAAAGCAAACCCGGGCGAAACGAACTGGGCGAAACGAACCGCGCGAAAGCCAACCCAGGCGGAAACCATTTACTCTGGTCGGACATGTCCCCCTACATGCGGATTTTGGACGAAAAACAAATAATGCCCCCGAAATAACCCAGAAATGCTCAAACAAATCCCCAGCTCATGTTTTGACTATGTTTGAACATTCCTCCTGTAGAGGGACACGCCCGACTTAAGCCTACTATATCATGCGTCGTCAGTCGTAGAACAGAGCGCAGATTGGCCTCCCACTGCGTGAAACCTTCTTCGGGGTCGGCGGCAGAGGCGGCAGCGATTAGATCCGGCCGCTCCCGCCCGGCGGGTTGGGCCGTGCTAGACCTCTCTGACACAGTGTCTGGCACAGTCTTTGGCCCCCTTCTCCAGTGCCTGGTCAAAAACCTCCTGAAAGTTCCTCCGAGGAGGCCCCACTCTGCCGCCGGCCCCACTCTGCCGCCGGCCCCCTTCAAGGTCTCAAACGGCCCGGGGACGACCCAAGGGCGCCCCAAGCCGGTCCAAGAGAGTCCCGAGCAGTCCAAGAGAGCCTCCAGACGGTTCCAGATCGCTCCAAGACGCCCAAAATGGCCTCCAGACGGCCCAATACGCCTCCAAGACGGCCCAAGAGGGCTCCAAGAGCACCCCCAAGACAGCCCCGAGAAGCAAAAATCATTGATGTTTCAATGGTTTTTGAAGGATTTTCACGTTCACGCCATTTCGGCTTACCCACGCTCCACGACGGCCCAAGAGGCACCCAAGATCGCCCCAGGACGGCCCAACAAGCCCCCAAGACGGCCCCAAGACGGCCCAAGAGGGCCCCAAGACCGCCCAAGAGGCCCCGGGGACAGCCCAAGAGGGGCCCCAGGATGGCCCCAAGAGGAGGCCCAGAAGGGAAACCCGAATAAACATTTCGAGCTTTCGGTCCCAGGAGGCCCCCAGGAGGCTCTAAGAGTCCACCAGCTGGCCACCAAGAGGCCCCAAGAGAGCCCCGAAAGGCCCCAAGAGAGACCCAAGAGGCTCCCAAGAAGCCCCCAGGAAACCCCCAAGAGGCACCTAAACTCCCCCAATAGCCCCCGAGAGGCGTCTCGAGAGAGCCCACGAAGCGTCCATGAGGACTCCGAACCGAAACCCAAGCACGGTGGCGGGATGGGCCGACGGCCAATTGATACATGGCATAAGCACCGCGTCACGACGTTCGATGCTGCGCACCACTTCGACAAACTCCCAGGGAGCGGCCGGTGATGCGCCGCCGGCGTCCTCGATGTCATCCGGGGACGACCGAGGGGGAGAGGAGGACAAGGGCGAGGGGGGGAATTGAGATGATCCGCTATCACACAAATTTCTTACAACAACTGAAAGGCACACAGAGCCTATCGCAACTTTGGGCGGCCGCGCCTCCTCTCTCTCTCTCCCTCTCCCTCTCCTTCTTCCCTCCTCTTCCCTCTTCCCTCCTCATTGTCCTCCTCTCCTTCCTCTCCCTCTTCTTTGTTCGCGAGGGATACGCTTCTGTTTCATAGTCGTGATGGGCCCTGCTTTTCTGCTTCAACGTCGGGCACTGTCGGTATGTGCCCGTTTCGCAATCGAATGGCCGCGCACGCCCCGCCGGAATCTAGGTTCAACGGCGACAGCTGTGCCCACAAGCCGTGCCTAGAGTTGGCGCGCGGCTCTTGCACCGTACTCGAAATCCCTTACAACTCGCCCCCCCCCCCCCCCCCCTAAAAAGCCGGACTCCCCCTTCAATGGCAACCTAATGTTCTGGACCCCTTGGTCAACGGGAGGCCTTCATATTTTGTACCCCCCTCGTCTTCGTTTTGAAGCAATCGCCCTGATAAACCGATCCCCCCCGCTCCCCCCCCAAAAAAGCCTTCAAAAACCTGACCCGGGGGACGATCATTCGTGTCAGGTCGGGCCTGTCCCCCTACAGGGGAGTTTTAGGCGGGAGAAGATGATACTTGAAACATACTTTTAAAACATACTCAAACATACTAAAATGATCCTGGCGAAGGACCCAGCCATATGCAGTTGTGATAAACGCGTTGTGGGTGCCGCTTTCGGTGGAACTCCCTATGGGGCCATGAAACGCGCGAGGAATGTGCCGTCATGGGTGGGGGAGACGCATGCGGGAGGTGCCACTGGGGCCTTCGGCGGGCCTCTCGAAACGATGTCCTGGGTGTGGCTGACGCATGCGGGCGGTGCCCCTCGTTGGAGATCCCGATGAGGCCACGAAACGCGATATTGGTTGGGAGAAACGCATGCGGGCGGTGCCGCCGGGGTCGTTTTGTGGAATCCCCTACAGGGCCACGAAACGCTGCGCTGGGTGGTGGCCGACGCATGTGGGCGGTGCCACTGGGACCTTCGGTGGAGCTCCTATGGGGCCAGGGGAGGGGGGACGCATGCGGGCGTTGCCACCGGGGCCCTTGGTGGCCACTGGATCTCCCTACGGTGCCACGAAGCGCTGTACCAGGTGGGGGGGACGCATGCGGGCGGTGCCACTGGGGCCCCTGGTGAAGCTCCCAATCAATGGGGCCGCGAAATGCAATACTGGGTGGTGGACGACGCATGCGAGCGGTGCCACCAGGGTATTTCTCTGGAGTTCCCTATGGAGCCACGAGACCCTGTACTGGGTGTGGCGGACGCATGTGGCCACCCCCACTGGGGCCTTACGTGGAGCTCCCTATGGGGCCACGAAGCCATGTACTGAGTGTGGCGGACGCATGTGGACATCCCCACTGAGGCCTTACGTGGAGCTCCATATGGGGCCACAAAACGCTGTACTGGGTGTGGCGGACGCATGTGGCCACCCCCACTGGGGCCGCGGGTGGAGCTCCCTATGGGGCCAAGAAGCGCTGTACTGCGTGTGGCGGACGCATGTGGCCACCCCCACTGCTGCCGCAGGTGGAGCTCCGTATGCGGCCACGAAACGCTGTACTGGGTGTGGCGGGCGCATGTGGCCACCCCCACTGAGGCCTTACGTGGAGCTCCCTATGGGGCCACGCAATGCTGTATTGGGTGTGGCGGACGCACGTGGCCACCCCCACTGGGGCCGCAAGTGGAGCTCCCGATGGGGCCACGAAGCGCTGTACTGCGTGTGGCGGACGCATGTGGCCACCCCCTCTGGGACCGCAGATGGAGCTCCCCATGGGGCCACGAAGCGCTGTACTGGGTGTGGCGGACGCATGTGGCCACCCCGAATGGGGCCTTACGTGTGGCTCCCAATCAATGGGGCCACGAAGTGCAGTACCGGGTCGTGGACGACGCATGCGGGCGGTGCCACTGGGGTCTTTCTGTGGAGCTCCCTATGGGGCCACAAAACGCTATACTGCGTGTGGCGGACGCATGTGGCCACCCCCACTGGGGCCTTACGTGGAGCTCCCTATGGGGCCACGAGGCGCTGTACTGGGTGTGGCGGACGCATGTGGCCACCCCCACTGGGAACGCAGGTGGAGCTCCCTATGGGGCCACGAAGCGCTGTACTGCGTGTGGCGGACGCATGTGGCCACCCCCATTGGGGCCTTGGATGGAGCACCCTATAGGGCGACGAAGCGCTGTACTGAGTGTGGCGGACGCATGTGGCCACCCCCATTGGGGCCTTACGTGGAGCTCCCTATGGGGCCACGACACCCTTTCTGAGTGTGGCGGACGCACGTGGCCACCCCCACTGGGGCCGCAGGTGGAGCTCCCTATGGGGCCACGAAGCGCTGTACTGAGTGTGGCGGACGCATGTGGCCACCCCCACTGGGGCCTGACGTGGAACTCCCTATGGGGCCACGAAGCGCTGCACTGGCTATGGCGGGCGCAGTGGCCACCCCCACTGGGGCCGCAGGTGGAGCTCCCTATGCGGCTACGAAGCGCTGTACTGGGTGGATGAAACGCATGGAGGAGGGAGGGGGGGGAGGGGGAGGAGGGACGAGGAGAGGAGAGGAGAGGAGAGGAGAGGAGAGGAGAGGACAGGAGAGCAGGGACGCGGGGACCGTCTCTTCACAACGAGGACCCAGCACCACAGGATGGTTGGGGGACATCGCCCCCAGACAATTGCTAACCATGTTTGAACATGGTTCCTGTAATTAGAAGGACAGACCCGACTTCATATCAGGGGAATTCGAGCACAGGAGACCATCGAGCTCAGACCCAGAAATACGCAACGCGAGGCCCTGCAGACCCCGCCGCAGCGCCCCGCTCCGCGGGAGCCCCCGAGCGGTGCGGCGCCTGCGCGCACGGCGCGCCCGAGACGCCCGGGGCCCGCGCGAGCCCCAGCTGCCGCTCCGGCGGCCCCGCGCCGCCCGCGCTTGCCGGCTGTGGTCTCGTGCGGGGCGCCCGTGGGCCCCCCGCCCAGGCGCTCCGCACGAGCATGAGCTGGTTCGGCCTCCTTAACCAGTCTCGAGCTCATGTCCCCATGTCCCTGAAACGGGCGGGCAGAAACGGCGAGGACAATGCCTTGAGGATGCGCCCCTCAGGAACTGAGGGACGCCTGCAGATCGGCATCGGGGTGAGGCGATGCCACGCACAGGGCTAGGGATATGTGATGTTTCAGACTGGTAACTCCTCCCAGGCTTTGGCGTCCGTTCCATGGGAGCCTGCGTGGCCCCCGGCACTGTCCAATTTGGGCCTGATTTGGACCGGATTTGGAACAAATTTGGACCAGACTTGGACTGGACTCGTGGGGGCTCGGGGAACGAGGAGGGGGAGGGGGAACGGGAGGGGGGAGCAGGAGCAGGAGGGGCCAAATGCGGCCCCCGCGCGGTCCACAATGCCGGCAAGGCTGATTTCAAGGTCGCCGCCCAAGGCTCCCAGGAACAGACACCGAACCGGGCGCCCCGACGGCGGGCGGCGGCGCAGCGCCCGGCGGCTGGCCTGCCCTGGCGCCCCTGCTGTGCGTTCCCAAGGCCCGGCCCGCCAGGGCGCGCTCCCCGCCCGGGCGCGGCGCCGCGGCGGCAGCTGCCCCCGGGCGCCCCCGCGGTGGTCTGCGCCCCTGGGAGGAGGAGGGGGGGAGGGGAGGAGGAAGGGAGGAGGAGGAGGAGGAGGAGGAGGAGAGGAGGAGGAGGAGGAGGAGGAGGGGAGGAGGAGGAGAGGAGGGAGGAGAGGAGGAGAGGAGGAGGAGGGAGGAGGAGGGAGGAGGGAGGAGGAGGAGGAGGAGGAGAGGAAGAGGAGGAGGAGGAGGAGGCAGGAGGGAGGAGGAGGAGGAGGAGGGGAGGAGGAGGAGGAGGAGGGAGGAGGAGGAGGGAGGAGGGGAGGAGGAGGTGGAGGAGGGGGGAGCGGAGGAGGAGGAGGAGGAGGGAGGAGGAGGGAGGAAGGAGGAGGAGGAGGAGGAGGGAGGAGGAGGGGGAGAGAGGAGGAAGGAGAGAGGAGGAGGAGGAGAGGGAGGAGGAGGAGTGAGGAGGAGGAGGAGGGAAAGGAGGAGGAGGAGGAGGAGGAGGAAGAGGAGGAAAATGAGGAGGAGGAGGAGGAGGAGGAGGCTCAGAGACTCAGACCTCTCGCGAAGCGAGTTCGAATAAAGTCAGACCTCACCTGGGCGCCTAGCCTTCCCCATCGCCTTGGGCGGGGGGCCTCGGCTGATGCGGTCGAGGTATTCCTTGCCCGTCCTGGACGGGGGCTTGCAAGCCTGGGCAAGACCGACGGTCCTTGACTGGGCGACACATCCACATGACGCGCAAAACCAGACAGCAAGGGCTTCGTGAAACATCATGTTATGAGAAGGGTCGACCCATCCACCAGCGAGATGTAAGCGCCGCCCCTGAGGGACCCGAAGCGCGTGACTGGTGCACCTAACAAGCTGGAAACATTCTGATTTAAAAAATTCCCCCCTCGCCGCCGCAGTCGTGGACACACACGGCACAGTTGACACTTCATCCCGCAATCACTTATGGCGTGGGCAGAGCCAAAAAAGGCCACCACGGCGGGGGGGGGGGAGGGCGGAGTGGAAGTACGAGCAGCAGCAGGGGAGGCCCGCTTTTTCTCCCCATGGCAACCTCCAGGGTTGCCCGTAAAAGACGATGGCGGATGCGACAGGCATCGGCTTCGACTAAATTCACCCCAATGACGTTGAGACTCGGGGACTCGGGCTTGCAAGGCGGTCTGTCCTGCAAAATAGTCGGCGAAGAGATTGCCTTCGACCATCCATCTCGGAATATCACGCTGGAGGATCTCCGAGGGCTCTCGAATGGAGGGGCTTTGAGGACGACTATCCCCCCAGGGTCCCTCTCCTGTGCAGAAAACTCCTTAGCAATCTGCCGCCGCAAATCAACGTTGGAGCCTCTGGGGTTGGTGCGCGAGCAATCCCACCACCCCGAACAAACTCCGTCGTTATCGGTGACAAAAACTAAGGGGCCCCGAGTGAGGCGGATTGCCACAGAGAGCGCGTATAGCTCTCCTCTGGCAACTGTTTGGACTGTCACTGGGAGTGGTCCGAACAGAAAAGAAACGCGATCATCGGGGCGCCACTTAGACGAATCAGCATACGCACCCCCCACGCGTCCGAGCCGAGGGTCGCGGGCGTCGGGGCCTCCCGAGGCATCCCCGCGCAGGACAACTGGATGATCAGACGAACCTGTTCTGAAAGGTGGTACCGGTCGCACTCGCTCCTGGATGGGCCGACCAACACTCCTCTTCCACGCGCGGGCCCACGCGGGTCCAAGGGGCGGGGGTCAGCCCCCTGAGAAAACACATTCTTCACCAGCAGACTGAACCTGGGCTCTAAACACCAGGTGGCTAGACTTGGAAACGGCAGGCGAGGACTCACTGTTGCCTTCGCAGAGGTAGCAGCGGTGCAACGGATCTTCGACGGCCATGCGACATCTTGGGCAGAGAGCTGAGTCAGAATATCCAGCTTCCCGCCTACGACTGGCAGGCCAGGCCCCCCCGACCGCGATGACCAGCATGAGCTCAGCTTGTCGGCGACCGTCTGGGAGCTGCCCCAGCTGGTAGAGAAACTCCCTCGCGCTGAAAAAGTCGACCCCTTGCTCGAGACATGAACCACAAACCAACTCCGAAGCCTTCTGCCGCTGCTGCCCCTGGAGCGACTGGGAGAAATCATATAGCAGACCCTCCGCCTGGTCAACTCCTTCAAGCTGATCACGAAAAGACCAACCCCGAGCAACCCCATCTTCATCGGCGGGCAGGCACCACTTACACGGCGACTGGGGATCCCAGTTTGCCTGGAGGAGGGAACGGATCACTGCAGCAGCGGAACCTCTGACATGGCGAGCACGATGGGGCAGGGAGAACCGACCTCAAATACGACAGTGTCTTGCCACACTCGGAAGACAGGGCCATGCGCTCGAGGGGCTTCGATCCATGAACGAATCCACATCCGAAGAACTCGTCGGGGAAGGCTGTGCCCAGGGTCCGCCCCTGGGGCCCGTTGATCAAGGAGCGTGGCCAAGCAACGCCCATGCCTGTGGCCACCAGCGATGGCCCATCTCCGACGCAATGTGCACAAGGCGGCGCGCGGCAGGCTGTGGACCTCGTGGCCGTGCGCGGCGCCGATCTGAAGTCCAGCGCGCTCCACCTTCAGGAGAGTCTTGCACCGTCTAGATACAGAGACAAATTTCTTGATCCTCGTGTGCTGCTTGCGCGTGTGAGCCATCCTTTTGGTCTTTGTCGCCCTGGCGAGCCGCCGACCACTTCCCAGATTGACACCTAAGAAGGCAGCTTGCTTGGAAACCGGAACCGCGACGCCTCGCCTCCTGAGCCGTTGAACGATAGCACGGGCTGCGCTCACGTCGGGGCATGCGATCGCACTCTTGGGCGCGAAGCTTCAGGCGCTCGCCCTGCAAAGCCTCGCTGACCGCAGAGACTCCGCCGACGAGCGCATCTTCAACTGCCGAGGGAGAGCCCGCAGCGCTCTCGGACAGGCCATCTATCCAGAGCCTCTCCGACAGCACAGGGCGCGCTGTCGTCGCCGCCTCCATGACCCGATGTGTCATGCATCTAGCGAAGCGCGCGCCGCTTCGCAGGCCCTGGATGATCGACCGAGTGGCCTGGAAAGCATCCGAGATTGCATCGAAATGGCCTGAGAGGTGGGGGCCAGCACAAACTTGGAGTTCAAGCATAAGTATGGGAGCAGAAAGGCCGTGCTTCAGAGCTCCTTTGACCAGGACGGGCCATTCAATCATTTCATAGAAGCTCTTGACATCGCACAGTGCGTGTCCACTGGCCATCTTGGGACGAGCGTGCAATTCTTCGCGGAGGGCCTTCATGCACGCTTTTTTGAAAACTGAAGCCCCTTGGATCGCAACGCCCCAAGACGAACAATTGTCGGAAGACCAACCGCGCGCAGCCGGTTCTCGAACCAAAGACCATACACGGCACAATAAATAAGCCAGCCCAAGTATCCGTTCTCCAGAACTCTTCCTCGGGAGCAAACGGCCCAGCACAGACGTGAGTTGCCGCGGCCATGTCATGCACTCCTCGAGCATAGTGAGTAGGGTGGCAAGAGAAGTGACGGTAGCGACTGGTAGCCGATCTAGGTCCAGAGGTGACAGGCGATCAAGTCCCCGCCCAGCCTTGGGCTTCATCGCCCGCAAGGCTCCACGTATGTCACGACCGAGATCGGTGGAAGGTCCTCATGCATGGCCACTTCCATGATCTCCTGGAAAGTCGCGTGAACCTCGGGCATGGTGGCGGGGTGCGGGGTAGACCGCAGCCTATGCCAGTTCCGAGCCTTCGCGTCGATGACGTCCTGGGGATGGTGAAGGGCTCCGTCGGGGGTGTCCAACTCGTCCGTGGGAAGCGGCTCTTCCTTGGACGCCTTGAACAGCGCCCCTGTACCATCATGCTGAGTAACCCACTGCTTGAAATCTGAAAGAGACGACGCCATCGCCCGAGCTTGGGAGCGCAACGTGAGACGAGACAACTCCGCCTCTCTGGCATCCAAGTCATCAGCACTAGCATCGTCCAATTGACTGCAACACTTCTGCCAATCATCCCACAACCGCTCGCCCGTCCGCTTCCCGAGAGAAGCGCCGATCCCAGGCGGGGCTTGGCCTGGCAGCTTGACGCCACACATGATGAAAGTAGCGACCTGCTGAGCACCGTTCCCGCGGCGAGCATGGCGGGCGGACTTCCTGACTATCGCGTGGGCTCTGGCCCACCAGCTGGAGGCCACGTCGAGGAACAGGCATGCCCCGAAAATTCTCAGACTGCGGAACCTCCCTGGTGACCAGCTGAGGGCCACTGGTTCTCGACGGGCCGGGGCCACCCTTAATGTGATGATGCGTCCGAACAGCTTTCTCGACTGACTGGATCCATGCGCTGAAAACACTGCTAACGGGCAAAACGCAATCTTGACCCACTTGGAAAGCGATTGAAGCCCGCGCGGGGGCCCAAACATCAGAAAGTGTTCGGGGTGCGAAACCGAAGGGAGCTTGGGCCTCTTCCCAGATGGCTGCGGGGGGAGCAAAGGTGGGGTTAGCAACCGCAAGAGCGTCGCATCCGCTCGGCGAGGCGCTGGGCCCCCGGGGCGTCTCGCTGGGGGGGGGGGGGGGCGGCGCTGCATCATCCTTCGGGGCACCATCAACAGAAGCAGCGGGGTAACTCGCAGGGCCCACCTGCCCCCCCCCCCCCCCCCCGATCCTCAGAGCCGTCGCCCGAGACAACACTCGAAGAGCGATGGGGGGAGGAAGGGAAGCCGATAAAGTTAAGAATGTCAGCCCAAGGGTCGTTCTCCTCACCCCAAAAGTCAAACTGGGTGCCTCCTCGAAGATTCGCATCCAGGGGGGCCCCATCAGGCGATGGCTGACTGGTGTTATTCACTAAACTGACTTACGCAGAGACAGAGGCCCCCCCCCCCCCCCCCCCCCCCCCCCCCTCCCCCCCAGCAAGTCCCCGCGACACTCCTGCGCGGATGCTGCGTGCCTAGCTCGGGCGGGCGCCTGGTGGGCGAGCCGCTCGGCGCGGGCGCAGGGGGCCTCGGGGCCTGGCTGGCTTTCGGCCCTGGGGCGCCGGGCTTGGAGAAGGCTTTCGGGGGGGGAGAAGGGGGCGGGTGACAAGCTGGGCCCCTTGCCCTCGCAGTTGGAGAGCGAGCGCAGCATTGGGCTTCCACGGAACGTCGCGGATGGAGAGAAAGGCAAGAATGCGAAGAAGGGCAGATTGTGAGACCACCGCATAATCGATCAATGAAGCACCTCCTGACCCAGCGCAGATGGTCTCGGTGGGGGGCTGGATGATCTGCCCTCCCACCTTCGCAAGAAATCCGCCCCTGTCTAAATCCCGCGGGGAGAAGTTGAAATCACCGAGGACAATCCAAAGGAGTTGGAGGAGTTGGAAGAGGAGGGCCCCCAGACGGGCGAAACGGCGGAGGTTGTCGCCACTGAAGCCTCGGGAGCAAAGGCCATAGAACGCCACCAGGACCAAGCTGCGCCCTTGCAGGTGGAGGAGGACGGGGGGGGGGCCATCGCAGGAGGAGGAGGGGGAGGAGGGCCCATCTGCGCATAGGGGCGCTATGGCCTGCTGCTGGCGAGAATGGTGCACCTGCCTGTGGCCACCACAAGGAAATATCCCCATCCCTCGCCGGCTCGCTCTACGCCAGCAGCGGTGGAGCACTTTTTGCCAGACTATCGAACGAAATTGACAAACGAGCGCGGAAACGCTTTTCCCGATGCAAACCTGGGGCTTTTCCGAGGTGAGACTCGCAAAAGAGAGAAGTACTGAAACGTGCCACAAGCCTTGAGGTGCTGGAGATGTTTCCAGCTCTTTGCCCCAAGGATGGTAATGTTACTATCGAAGACCTGCGCAGCCGAACTTTCCCCTGCCGAAAGTTGGCCGCTGGAAACTTGGCAAAGAGACTGCGAGGCAGTCACTGCGGCGCCAGCCCAGACCTCGACCGCCCGAGGCTCCACCGGTGCTGCGGAAAGTGCCGAGCTAGAACTTCGCGTGGTGAGTGGCTGCGCGGCATCCTCGATCTCCTCGAAAGACCGGTGAGAGCGCGGAGAGGGCTGCTCACCTGGCAAGGCCCCCGCTGGAGGCCGAGGCGTGAGTCACTTGGCGCCCGCCGCCGAGCCGCTCGCCGCGGCGCCTGGGGGGCCCCCTCCCGCTGGCGCGGCGGCAGCTGCCGAAGCCGCCTTGGCCGCGGATTGAGCGGCCCGCTGCTTCACCTCCCTGATGCGCTCAACCTCTGCCTGGAGGGACGCCTCGCCCACGTCGAGGGTGGTGACCGTCTTCTCGGGCGAGGCCGCAGCGGCGGGCCCAGGCGGCGGAGCAGGGGATGGTGACGCTGGTGCTGCTGGGGCGCCCCCATGCTGCGCGCCGCCCTCGCCCTTCCTCTTCTTCGCCATGCGCTCGCGGATGCTGGTCTGCATCCCGAGCACGCGGGCCCGCCAGGCCGCGACCTCGCTACTGCGGACCGACATCATCGTCTTGGTGTCAAGGAGCTCTGCCTCCAAGCGCTTGAACTCCTGCCTCTCGGAGTCGTCGCGCTCGAAGAGGCCCGCGTCTAACTGCTGGGAGAAATCCGCGTCCCAGGTCACGGCGGAGAGCTGCTGACTGCTGTGCTCCTTCTCCTCCTTCTTCGGGCGGTGGGGCTGCTCGGCGCTGAGCCCCATCTCGGCCGCCCGCGCCGAGGCCACCGCGCGCTTGCCCGGCCCGGCGGCGGCGAGCTGGTGAACGGTCTCCCGTTTCCGCCCCTCCGCCCGCGCGAGCTGCTTCTTGCACCTGGACACCTGAACCAGGGCTTGGTCGTACTTAGTGTTGGCGTCGCGCCAAGCGCCCTCGGCCCTGCGCACCGCCCCCGCTGGAGAGACGTTCTCCGCGGGCGGGGGCTGCGCCTGCTGCTACTGTTGCTGCAGCGCCGAGGCTAGGGCCGCGCGCACCACGGGGTCCTTCAGCCCCGCGACCGCTTGGCTGAGGAACTGCTCCTGAAAGGCGGGCGGGGTCTGCGAGGCGAGCAGGAGCTGGTTGGAGCCTCAGTTGTAGCCACCCGACGCTGGGGGCGCCCCCTTGCCGTTGGCCTTGCCGCCACCGCTCTTCGTCTTATGCTATTTGGCCTGGCGGTTGCAGCCTCCGCAGCGGCAGTCCTGCAGGATCAGCACGCCGTTCCAGTCGTGCCGATGGCATGCCTCGCAGGTGCTCCAGGGGCGAAGACCGCTGCCACCCTCGGTGGCCATCCCGTACCTGTGAAAGAAATTGCCCAGATTCGCCGCGAGGAGCGCCTTTGCAACGAAGCGAAGGTGGCCTCGCGCCCCCCCCAAGCGCCCACTAGAAGGTTCTGGGCCCTCGGGCGGGCGCAAAATGCTCGACCCGAGATTGCTTGAGAGGATTTGTTTGCAACATCAACGCCAGCGAAGCACTGGGTCAGCGGGGGGCCAGGCCTGGACCTGACCAGACCTTGACCCCCCGGCCGCGCTGCCGAAAAAGACGCGGAAGGCGTAGTCGACGCACCACGCCGGCGAGCCGAGGAGGGCAAGCTCCACGACCGCGAACACGAGGAACCACACCAGGGCCTCCTCGAGCACCAGGAAGAGGGCGGCATGCCGAGGGCCCGCGTGACCCGCACCCGCACGTCCTCCTTCGCAGGCCCCCTGGACTCCCACGGCACGAACTGCCGCACCTCGATGCCCGTCGCCGCCGCCGCACCAGCAACAGCAACCCCAGGCCCGCTCGGCGCAGCAGGCTCCGTCGAAGCCGCGGCCTGCCCCAACTCCCAGCCGCGGCGCCGCCCGCTCAGCCCTGCAGCGACGCCAGCGGCGGCGACGGCAGGACCCCCGCGTAGCAGTCCATCAGCCCAGGAGTCGTCGTCCAGCTCGGCGTCGATGTCGGGCGCGTCGGCAGCAGCCCCAGCCACCTGCACGAGCGCGAGGCCCGCGCTGGCCGCCCCAGCGGCCGCCCCAGCACCCTCCTTCTTCGCCTCGTTAGTCTCGGTGTCTAGCCTGGCAGCCGCGCGCCTCGCCGCTCGGCGGTGGCGGCGCCGCCGCGCAGCAAGCGCAGCAGGGTCAGCTTCAGGACGAACACCTTGATCCAGGTCGGTGCCAGCGTCATCAGCGGGCGGTGACGATCCCGAAACGGCGAACGCCGCCGCCGAGACCGCCGAGCGAGTCACCGCCGCCACCGTGCGCCGCGGCGCCCCGAGCACCCCGCGCACGGCCGCCTCGACCAGGCGGGCAGCCGTCGCGGGATCCAGAGCCCCTCTAGCCCGACGCGCGGCCATCGCGGGGACGGCGGGGCGCGCACCAGGCATGCGAACGCTTTAGCCAAAATGGCTACGGAGATTGCTTGAGGAGGAGGAGGAGGAGGAGGAGGAGGAGGAGGAAGAGGACGAGGAAGAGGAGGAGGAGGAGGAGGAGGGAAGGGGAGGAAGGAGAGGAGGAGGAGGAGGAGGAGGAAGAGGAGGAGGAACAAGAGGAGGAGGAGGTAGAAGGAGAATGAGAGAGGAGGAGGAGGAGGAGGAGAAGGAAGAGGAGGAGGAGGAACGAGGAGGAGGAGGAGGAGGAGGAGGAGGAGGAGGAGGAGGAGGAGAAGGGCGCCTGGCGTTCCTCCGTCCCCTTCTCCGCGGCGCTCGGGTCCACCATGCCGGGCGGGGTGGTCGAGAAGGTCTCCGCGCGGGAGGATGAGTCGCTGTCTCCGAGTTGCCCCGACGTCTCGCCGTCGCTCTGGTGCCTTCGGTGCGCGGCCGACCTCTGGCGGCTCTCGTGTCGGACCAGCTGGCCATGGCCCCTGCGCTCCGCGCGCGATGCTGCTTCATCTCGACCGCGCCTCGATTGATGACCATCTCCGAGATTCCCACCTTTGTGTCCCGGATGCCCTTCGTGCGCGACTGGTGCCGCGATAGATTCTTGTGCGGCGTGGCATTCGATCTGGGCCAAAATGGCACTCGAAGTGATCATTGGTGCCTGCTCAACGTCGCATGGCGTGGCGCTGCCTGGAGGAGAGCTCGGAGAGCTCCCCAATTTGTTCATGGGCGGTTGTTCGGCGGAATATTGATGGCAAAATCTCTTCTCGCCCACCACTTGAAGACAGAAGTGCAGAAGAGGCCCAGTCACTTCATAAGGTATGATGCGAGCCTCGAACTCTTGCGTTGGTATGCCATTGGGCACGCAATTAAGCGTGACCATAAAAGTCTCCGAGGGATCCCCCCTACTCTTGCACAATCGTTGATCGGCTTGAGAGCAGGCACTTCTGTGAACGAAATGGTTGAATTGTGTTCCAACGGCGCTTCCGCTCAATAAATCCGACATGTTGTCGCTCATGCTGACAACGATGCCGGTGTACCTGTTTATGATAACCTGGCCGTCTGTCGAAACATTCAAGACCTTTTGGATCTTGCTGAAATGGGACACTGACTGCCACTCTAGGAGGAGTATTGGAAATAGCACTACAAGTGCCTGGACCTTGATGACTACATCCACGCTAGGAACATACACGCAACAGCAGATAACTCCAGAAATGCTAAACTGCGCAATGACGCAGCTGTGCAATCCAAAGGCCCAGAACGCCATGCAGTATAAGGGAAGTTGTGTGACCACACCAAGCAGGGGGTGTCGTTTGCAGACGAACAAAAAGATCCCACAATATACACTGCTTATGAAGAAATCCGACCACAAGGATGTCGTTGTCAATGTCGTCATAGCCAAGGACAGCAGCAGCAACATCACCAGCGCCTCGGTTACGGTTTGCCCGACAATGTTAAACTCAACCACCCCTGCAAAAATTAAGCAAAGCCACAGGGCCAGCCAGCAAACCAAGGAAATCCAATACAACCTCCAAAACACTCTCCGGCTTGTTGGCGAAGCGAGGTAATGTGTATCTGTTGTCAGCCGCCACCAATGGCGCAATGCTGGGGCGGCGAGTCTCAGGATGCGCCACACTGGGTCTTGCGTGTTCGTTGGAAACAAAGACCACGCATTGTGATCGCCTCGCAACGGTTCGCTCAACATGACCACCCCGCGAAAATGCAGCTGGGATCCTGTGCCCTCGGATGGGATCTTGAGCCGAAATTCGAGTTGACCCAAAAGGGGGCCCAGCGACAAGGGGGTGGTGCGATAGATCTGGTGCAATAGATTTGTGGGGTTGCAACAGATTCGGGGCGTGCAATACATTCCAGGGCGCAAGCGTATTGCTGGGTTTTCGCGTGCAATACATCCGCCGCAGTACAATGCAATAGAACCCCCTGGCGCAATACATTTGCAATCCAATTGTCCCCAATCTACTGCACAAGTCCCTTTCAGCTGGACCCCCCTTAGGGTCGCAAGGAAAAATGGCTATGGTGCTGCGGAGGTCCTCTTGGGGGTCGTCTTGGGGGCCTCTTGGACATTGCTGGAGCCCTCCTGGGCCGTCGTGTCCTGGTTTGGGGCTTTCTGGGGGCGCGTTGGGCCGTCTTGGAGCCCTCTTGGACCTTTCTTGGGCCGTCTTGGGGGCCTCTTGGGCGCATCTTGGGCCGTATGGGACGCCACTTGGGCCGTCTTGGGCCCCTGGAGGGCTATTAAACCTGGGGCCGTCTCGGAAACGGAAAGAGCGCTTCAGCAACCTGCCCGAGATGGCTCATGGCACCGTTCGCTTTTGGGAGCCTTGGTGGTAAGAGCTTGTTGCGTCACCGCTCGTTCTTGGGAGCCTTGCTGGCAAGCGCGTGTTACGTCACCGCTCTCTGTTGGGAGCCTTGCTTGGAAGAGCTCGTTACGTCACCGATCTCTGTTCAGAGTCCTCGTGCCCAGAGATGCTTACGTTGCCGCTCGCTCTTGGGAGCCGTGTCGGCCTCTTGGGCAGCCTGGGGGCCCTTTTCGGCCGTCTTGGAGGGTCTTGGAGGCATTTGTCCGACTTGGGCCTCCAGAGGGCCCAAGCCGTCTCCAAACAAAATGGACATGGATGTCCAAATTGTCCGGGTGCCAGGCCGCACTTGAAGGTGCCGTCATCATCATCATCAGCATCATCATCATCATCATCATCATCATCATCATCACCACCACCACCGCCACCATCATCACCACCACAACCACCATCATAACCACCACCACCACCACCACCATCATCATCATCATCATCATCATCATCATCATCATCATCATCAGCATCAGCATCATCATCATCATCATCATCATCAGCATCATCAGCATCATCATCATCATCATCATCACCACCACCACCGCCACCATCATCACCACCACACCACCATCATAACCACCACCACCACCAACACCACCATCATCCATCATCATCATCATCATCATCATCATCATCATCATCATCATCAGCATCATCAGCATCATCATCATCATCACCACCACCACCGCCACCACCACCACCACCATCATCCATCATCATCATCATCATCATCATCATCATCATCAGCATCATCAGCATCATCATCATCATCATCATCATCATCACCACCACCACCGCCACCATCATCGCCACCACAACCACCATCATAACCACCACCACCACCACCACCACCACCATCATCATCATCATCATCATCATCATCATCATCATCATCATGATCATCATCATCCTCATCATCATCATCATCCTCATCCTCATCACCATCACCACAACCATCACCACAACCATCACCATCACAATCATCATCAGCATCATCATCATCATCAGCAACATCATCAACATCAACATCGTCATCATCATCGTCGCGTCCCTCAAACTCTGAGCCCTGAGGTCATCACACCGCTCTCAGTTGAGAGCCGTGATCCTCCTCCTCCTCCTCCGCCGCCTCCTCTTATTATTCATATTATCCTCCTCCTCATCCTCCTCCCTCCTCCTCCTCCTCCTCCTCCTCCTCCTCCTCTTCCTCCTCCTCCTCCTCCACCTCCTCCTCCTCCTCCTCCTCCTCCTCCACCTCCTCCTCCGCCTCCTCCGCCTCCTCCGCCTCCTCCGCCTCTCCGCCTCCCCTCCCTCCTCCTCGTCTCCTCCTCCCTCCTCCTCGTCTCGTCCTCGTCTCGTCCTGGCCCTCCTCCTCCTCTCCCCCTCCCCCTCCCCCTCCCCCCTCCCCTCCCCTCCCCCTTCCCTTCCCCCTCCCCTCCCCCCACACCTCCTCCCCCTCCTCCTCCTCCTCCTCCTCCTCCTCCTCCTCCTCCTCCTCTTCCCTCCTCCTCCTCTCTCCTCTTCCTCCTCTCTCTCCTCCTCCTCCGCCTCCTCCTACCGCCTCCTCCTCCTCCGCCCTCCTCCCTCTTCCCTCCTCCCTCCTCTTCCCTCCTCTTCCCTCCTCGTCCTTCCTCTTCCCTCCTCCCTCCTCCCGGTTCCCTGCTCCCTGCTCCCTGTTCCCTGCTCCCTGCACGCTGCTCCCTGCTCCCCGTTCCCTGTTCCGTGCTCCCTGTTCCCTGCTCCATGCTCCCTGCTCCCTGTTCCGTGTTCCGTGCTCCGTGCTCCCTGTGCAATGGTCCCGCTGAAAGACCACTGCCCTGATTCGAGTGCGCCCGAGGGGTCAGAACTGTAGGGGGGGCGGAAAGTCAAACCGATCAGCGGCGACACTTCGTTTTGCACTTCTGCCGTCAAGACGATCAGCGGCGACACAACTGGAAGCAAGAGAATCGGCGAGGACACTCACCAACGACACAACCAAAAGCAAGACATCGTCGAGGACACTCATGAACGAAACTCGTGGCCGCGTGGGCCACTTGGTCGGCCCTTTTTCAAAGCAGCTCTCCCTTTTCCGACGCGCGCCGAAGCACATCGACGGCTTTACACGACCACGGAAGCACGCGACGGCAAATTTCGCCAGGACAGACTTTACAATGAAGTCATGTTCGGGGTCGTCGCCCCCGCAGCCGTTCAGCCATCATCATTTACTATGCGCGCACGCAAACATCATCACCATCATCATTGGCCCCCTCCTCCTCATCATCCCCCTATCCTTCCCTATCCATCCCTACCCCTCCCTCCTTCCCTATCTCTCCCCGTCCCTCCCTATACCTCCGCATCCATCCCCATCTCTCCCTATCTCTCGTTATCCCTCCCTATCCCGCCCTATCCCTCCCTATCCCTCCCCATCCCTCCCCATCCCTCCTACCTATCCCTTCCTATTCCCCCCCTCCCGATCACACCCATTTCCTCCCTACCCCGCCCCCCCCCCCCCCCCCCCCCCCTACCCTTGGAGATGAAGGGGCTGATGGGGGAGAAGAGGAAGAGGATGATAAGCAAGGAGAGGCGGAGGATATGGTTCTGACGCCCCTCCGCCGCGCCGCTCGCGCCCCCTCGCGGCGGCCTCCCAAGGCGACGCTCGCCTCGCTGAGGGGGGAGGGGCCAGATGGGTGGCCCTCTCACCCCCCTCCTGAAACAAAAGGGCACAAGCTGGCTGCTCAGCCTTCCTGCCTTCCATCCTTCTGTCCCCGTCCTCTCCCTCCTGCCCCTCCTGCCCTCTCCCTCCTTCCTGCCTCATCCTCCCTCATCCTCCTTCATCTCTCCTCCTCCTCCGTACTCCTTCTCCTCCTCCCTCCTCCTCTTTCATCCTCCTCCTCCTACCTCCTCCGCCTCTCCCCCCGCCCTGCCTCCTCCCCCCTCCCCTCCGCCTCCCCCTCCTCTGCCTCCTCCTCCTCATCATATTAATCCTCATTTCCCCCCTTCCTCCCCACCTGTTTCCTTCCTTTTTTCCTCCCCCTCATCCTCCCCCCGCCCCCCCCTTCCCCTCCTCCTCCTCCCCCCCTCCTCCTCCGCCTCCTCCTCCTCCTCCTCCTCCCAGCTCCATCATCACATCATCTCTTTTCGCGGTGTGAGCAGCTCAGCCTCCGTGCTAGCGCAAGGTGCGCTTCTCGACGCAGCGCTTCGCGCGCTTCAGGCCTCCAGGCTTTAGACCCCTGGAGTTGTGCTTGATTATAAAAAGAGAATTAAAACGATTGAAATTAAGGTGGAAGGTACAATTGACACAACGAATACAAACTAAAAACAAGAAAAAAAAATTAAAAAAAAAAGATGCAAAAAAAAAATAAAAGACAAAGTAACAAGGAAATAAGTATATTGAAAAAAAAAAAAAAAAAAGACCAATATAAAAGTGATAAAATTAATTCAAAAGAAAGAAAAAGAGAGGGGAAAATCAAATTTAACACAGATATTACAATGTTAAAAAGGCGCGCTTCTGGGAGTCGCCCCCCGCCGCCGAGGCCTCGTCCTTGACCTTCGTCGCGGAGGCCGCCCACTCCGACACCTGCTGCGCCTTCGGCCGCGGCGCCCCGCACACGGAGCCCGCCGCGCTGCCGTCGCCCTCGGAGCTGCCCCCCTCGGCGGCGGGGGCCCGCTGCTCCTGGGCAGTGCTGTCGAACTCGACCCAGAAGCCCTTCGGGATGTCCTTCGCCTTCTCGGCGCGGTGCGCCGCGAGGTACTCGCGGGCCAGCTTCGGGCCACTCGGCTCGGTCCGCAAGGACGGGAGCAGCTGCGCACCCCTGATCATGCTCACCACTTGCTGCGCCTTCGCCTGGAAGGCCCCCAACTCCTCAGATTCCTCATTGCCCTCCGCCTCCTCCTCCTCCCCCTCCCCCCCCCCTCCCCCCCTCCTGCTCCCCCTCCCCCCGCACGTGCCCATCCTTCGCCTCGTCGCCATCGCGATCCTCGCCCATCCTCTTCAGCATCATCCTTCTCCTTCTCCTCCCTCTCCCCATCCTCATCCCCCCCCCCTCCTCGCCCTCCTCCTCCTCATCATCCTCCTTCGCCTCCTGCTCCTCCTCTTCCCCACCCTCCTCCTCCTCGCCCTCATCCTCCTCATTCTCCTCCAACTCATCCCTCCTCCTCCTCCTCTCCTCCTCCTTCTCCTCCTCCTCGTGATCTCCTCATTCTCATTGCATTCCCACCCCCGGCCCAACCCTCCTCCCCCACCTCGTCATCACCATATGTCCTCTTCCACCTCTTCCCATCCTCCTCAACTTCCGCCTTGTCCGTCCATCCTCCTCTTCATCGTCGTCCCCCCTCGTCCTCCGCCTTCTCGCCCTTCTAAACCACCCACCCAGAGGTCCTCCTCATCTTCCTCCTTCTCCTCCTCCTTGTTCTCCTCCCCCCTCCTCCCTCCTCCCTCCTCCCTCCTCCTTCTCCTCCTCTCCGCGCCCGCTCGCCATCAGGGCGAGCGCTGTCGCGACGGCCTCTGCCGTCGCGTCGTGCTCATTGATCGGGGGGCTCACGCCCATGAGCTTGCCAGCCCGCGCCGCGCGCGATGCTGTCTTGTGGAGCGCGTTGCAGGCGTTCACAGTTCCAGTCATGTTGTTGAAAAAGTTGTTGCCGATCTTCTCGCCGTAGTTCCCTGAGCCGTCGAACGCCGCGCCGAACTCAGGAAGGACGCTCTTGCAATGCTTGTTGATGGCTTTTAAAGCAGCCGAGATCTTCGCCAAGAGAATTGCTTTGGTGGTCCCTGAAAACACTGCCACAGATTTGATCCACTGCCTCACGCTCTGCGGGTTGAGGTGGCAAGTGAACCCAGCCTTCTCGAAGGCGTGGCACTTGTCAGTCAGAAGGAGAGAATCGAGGCGAAGCAGCATCCGCTGCATCATACGCTGCGCGTGCACGCAGCGGCCGAACAACGCAGCATCGTCTAATGGATTCGTCTGGAACATGTTCTTGTGATGCTGCGCCGCGCAACCCACCGCGCCCCTGACCTGCGTCGCGATGTCCACGTATGTCGTCGCCAACGAGCGCTTCATGCCCTTCGTCTCGCCGTTCATGCTCGCCCCTGGGATCACGACGAGACGATCGACTCCGCGGCTGCCCACGGCGCGCAGCCGAGACGGCATGCTCTACCTGAGGGAGGGTCGCGGCGAGACCAGCACACCAATGGAAATCAACCCGTGGGGCCAGGACCCTCGACGAACGCCTTGAAGGTACGAGTGGCGCCCTCGATGATCTCCTTGCGAGTCACGGCGCTCGGGGCGCCGAACACGAAATCATCCTCCTTCATGAAATTCACCAGGCCTGCTAACTGGATGATGTCATTCGTGAACTTCTCGTGCGTCTCCCTTGTCGGGGCAGCTATCTTTCTCATCTCCACCAGCTTCGCGCAAAACTTTGGGAAAACCCCGCCATGGTCTTCAGAACGCTAGTCATGCGAATGAGCCCGTTCCCGAAACAACCAGGGTTGAAGAAGTCCCCGCAAATGTGCTCAAACACCGCGCCGCCCACGCGCTTGTGGAGCATGTTCGCGCAGCACATCCACCTGGCATGCAAGTCGCTGAGGGGCGCCCTGAAGACGTCAACGCTATCCTCGAACAACTTCGCTGTGCTTGTGAACTCCTCGATGTCGGCCTTGAGCCTGTTGGTCTCCAATGCTTGGGCCGTCGCCGCGTCATCGCCGACAGTGGCCATGGAAAAAGAAACGAGTGCGTCACCGAAACCAGGGGGCATGTCGACGATAAGCTCCGAGAAGATGTCAACGAGCATGTACTTCCCGACCTCCAGCAATACTATGCAGTTGTTGAGGTTCTCGGCAGTGAACTTCAGGTTCGTATGGCACGCCGCCGCGGACCACGACTTGGTCGAACCGTGCGCACTGGTGAAGAAGAGGCCCATGCGGTTGAGAAGTGCATTAAGATTGGCGTAGCCAACCTGGTGTGAGTCTGTTCGCACCTCGGCAACCCATGCGTCAATATCTTCGAAGGGCTCCGCGAAATCCTCCTGGAAGGCCTGCGATGCGCGATCGAATTGGCCTGTCGCTGCATCGTCCTCGATGGGCTGCTGAACGTGCACGCTGCTGGCCTCCATGAAAGCCTTGCCCAAAGGATACGCCTGCGTCGTGCGAGCGAGTTCCGATGCTGGAGGGGGAGCTTGTTTGAGCAAGTCGTGGGTGATCCTCCTGGCCTGTCTGACGGCGTTTGTGGGCGGCCTGGCGCTCTCGACGTGGTTGGTGCACTCTGCAATCACGACGCTGCTCTTCAATGCCTCTAAAGTCAAAGATATACAACCCACCCGCGCACTGTGGCCAGCCACGGGCCCTCCGAGGACCACCAAAATGGCCTGGTCGAAAATCCGAACTCCGAAAACCCAAACCTCGAAAAAAAAGACGGACCGAAAATCCGAACACCGAACAAATCTGACGATGAGGTCGTTGTGCTTTGGCACCGTGACGCCTCTGAGAACGCATCGTCCCCCATATCAGTCGCGATCAGCTTCCCCTTCAAGGCCCACTGCTTGCCGATGAACTCGTACTCCACCATGAGGTCGTAAGCTTGCACGGCGTTGGCGACGGCCTTCTCGGGCACGGAGGACACCCGCTGCTTCGCGGCCTCCGAGAGCATGTACGAAAAATAGAAGACTGGTGTCTGGCCGACAGGTGCTCGCACATGGATGTCGTCTGTTGCTCGCTTAATCCTCCTGGTCTTGGATCTTTTGAACGGTGGCGTAGCGCGATCGCTCTCTGCTTCGACAGGGCCCTTCTTCTCCGTTTTGACCGAGACAGTGGCCTCCTCCACCACGCGGGGAACAGCGCCCCTGATCTTCAAATGGAGTTCGAAGATGGTTTCGTCGAAGGTCTCGATGGCGCGAGGGATCGACTGCAAGTCTTTCGCAAGCCCATGGAAAACGGCGTACATCAAGGCGATGCGGATCTCCTCTGAAATGCAGAACTGTTGCTTCATCAGGTAAGGGAGTAATCCCGCAAATGGCTCCAGCGTCTCGTACAACAAGACATCCTCATGACTTTCCAGCCAATTCTTGGCCGCCTTGTAGAGGGCAGTCAGGCCTTTCTCACACCTACTGTCCAGATGGTGAAAAGCCAAGTGAACGTCGAAGTTAGCTTTGCCCACAACATTCGGACTGTGTCTGGTGAGACGCCTGCGCAAGGCGTGCGTGGTGCCAAGCACGAACGTATCGTACCAAGTCTCATCGGCCAACTCCTCCACATACTCGTTGATGGCCCCCCTGATCCTGCAAAGCGCCCCGTAGCAACCCCCTGACGGGAGGGGCGCCGCGACGGAGAGGTCGCTGATGCCTTTAGTCTTCTGGAACGCCAATGCGTTGTCGCCGTCGTCTGCTGGCTCTTGCTTTGGCTCTTCTTCTCCTGGCTGTTCGGCTCCAGGGTCGCGGTCCTGATCGCCGTCGCCGTCGGCCTCATCACCCGTGCCCTCGGCGCTCACTGGCATGGTCATGTCCTCCTCAGGCGTCTGGGGCACGGCGGGCGGTGCGACTGACGTATGCGCCATCATGCTCAGGATCTTGCTGTAGAAGCCATGGATGTACGAAGCAAGCTCCAGCGTCGCCGCCACCGCGTGCTCGGTGATGTCATCGCCCTTCGGCTCCGAGGCTGGAAGTCCCAGCTGCTGCTGCTCCTCCACGGAGGGCTCGGCCACGCAATCTCGCCAAAGTTGTCGCGGAGCTCCTGCTTGACATAGCCATGCGCACCAGCTGCGTCCGCACAACTCAGGACGGCTGAGGCCTTGTCGAACTGCACCCTGTTCCCGAGGCGCCTGGGCACGACCTGCACTTGCTCTTCAGCGCACTCGAGAGCCTCCATCACGTCTGGCAGCTCAGGCTCCTGCATGGAACCAAGCATAGACCCGCTCGCCGCGGAGCCGCTCGCCATTCCCACCGAGAATTACACTCCACAAGAGGGGCAGGGGTCTGGCAGAAGGCTGGTTCGCTCCAGAGTTCTGTGCCCGATGCTGCGATGCAGGTGGGGGGGGCAGGCAACCATGCCTAACATGTGAGAGTGGCCGGAGCTCCAGAATCCTGATAAAACCCTCCTCTCCTCCACCGTCTCCCCCTGCCCTCCTTCTCCTCCCTCCCCATCTTGGAAATTAGCACAACACAATCGATCGAGGTGCCAGGGCCCCCCCAGGGGGTCAAGAGGTAGAGGCCAGAAACTTGGGTCGGAAGCCCCAAAAGCTTAGACGCGATATTGTTCCCAACCATCCTGTGGTGTTGGGTCCTCGTTTTGAAGAGACGGTGCCCCGCGTTCCTCTCCTCCTTCCTCCTCCCCCTCCTCCCTCCTCCCCCTCCTCTTCTCTCTTCCGTCAGAATGATCATCTGCGGGAGCTCCACCGAAGGTCCCACTGGGGGCGTTCGCATGCGTCTCCCCCACCCAGGACAGCGTTTCGTGGCCCCATAGGGAGCTCCACTGAAGGTCCCAACAGGGGTGTTCGCATGCGTCTCCCCCACGCAGGACGGCGTTTCGTGGCCCCATACATAGGGAGCTCCACCGAAGGTCCCAGTAGGGGTGTTCGCATGCGTCTCCCCCACCCAGGACAGCGTTTCGTTTTTTTCTTTTTTTTCCTTTTCCCCCTTTTCCCCCCCCCCCCCCCCCCCCCCCCTTTTCCTTTTTTTTTTTTTTTTTCCCCCACATGGGGCCCCATAGGGCGCTCCACCTACGTCCCAGTGTGGCGGTGTCGCATTGCGTCTCCCCCACCCAGGACAGCGGGTTCGTCGGCCCATTTAGGGAGGCTCCACCGAGGGCCCAAGTGGGGGTGTTCGCATTCGCGTTCCCCCACCCAGGACAGCGCTCTTCCGTGGCCCAATAGGGGTGTTCGCATGCGTCTCCCCCACGCAGGACAGCGTTTTGTGGCCCCATAGGGAGCTCCACCGAAGGTCCCAGTAGGCGTGTTCGCATGCGTCTCCCCCGCCCAGGACAGCGTTTCGTGGCCCCATCGGGAGCTCCACCGAAGGTCTCAATAAGGGTGTTCGCATGCGTCTCCCCCACCCAGGACAGCGCTTCGTGGCCCCATAGGGAGCTCCACCGAAGGCCCAAGTGGGGGTGTTCGCATGCGTCTCCCCCACCCAGGACACTGTTTCGTGGCACCGTAGGGAGCTCCACCGAAGGTCCCAATAGGGGTGTTCGCATGCGTCTCCCCCACCAGGACAACGCTTCGGCCCCATGCGGGAGCTCCCACGAAGGTCCAATGGGGTGTCATTCGGCACACCCCTCACACGTTTTGTGGCTCCATAGGGAGCTCCACCGAAGGCCCAGTGCCCGCGGCCGCATGCGTCCCCCACACCAATTTCGGCACACCCCTCACACGTTTCGTGGCTCCATAGGGAGCTCCACCGAAGGCCCCAGTGCCCGCGGCCGCATGCGTCCCCAACACCCATTTCGGCACACCCCTCACACGTTTCGTGGCTCCATAGGGAGCTCCACCGAAGGCCCCAGTGCCCGCGGCCGCATGCGTCCCCCACACCCCTTTCGGCACACCCCTCACACGTTTCGTGGCTCCATAGGGAGCTCCACCGAAGGCCCCAGTGCCCGCGGCCGCATGCGTCCACCACACCCATGTCGGCACACCCCTCACACGTTTCGTGGCCCCATAGGGAGCTCCACCGAAGGCCTCAGTGCCGCCGCCCGCATGCGTCACCCCCACCCATTTCGGCACACCCCCCGCATTTCTCGCACGGCAGGGTCATCACCACGGTGGCGTGCCAGGGGCGCACCATGCGCGAAGGCGACGGGGCGGGGGAACGGCGCTCCGGGGGCGGCAGACCTCCGGGGCGCGAGCAGTCCGCGGCCAGACCATCTCTCGGTCCTGTGGACTCTCGCCCTGGGCCGTCGGCTGCCCGGCGCGCTGCTCCCTCGGTCGACGTCGCCCAGGCGTGATCCTGGATTGCGGCCGCCACGAGGTAGGGAACGGCAAGAAGAAGGACGACGACAGGTGGCTGGAGCTCTACGTGCTGCTCTCGCGCGCCACGCGCCACGAGGACCTCCTGCTCATGCGGGCGCCGCGCATCGAGTTCTTCCTGGCAGGGCCGCCGCAGGGCTTGCGGAAGCAGCTGGAGCAGTTTGCGGCGCGCACGAAACGGTGCAGGAGGGAAGCGACGGCCCTCGCCAGGGAGCTCGGCTTCACCGAGTTCATCCGCGAGGCCTGACCTGAGGAGCGTCTCCCCCGAGCCGCGCCTTCTCTCGACTGCCCGATTAATTGTTTGGCCTCGCGCCGCGGACAACCCGCGCGCGTCGCTAGGACCCTCTCGGGGCGACCAGCGCGCGTCGCGGGAACTCCGTGCTGCGGGGGGCCCGGCGCCTCGTTCGCCCGTCGTCGCTCTGCCCAGCGGTCAGAGACTGGCCCGCTATCAGCCAGCCAGTTAGCTAGTCAGCTCTCTCTGCTTCGCGCAGCGGACGACCCGCGCGCGTCGCTGGGGCCCCGCCCGGGGCGACCAGCGCGCGTCGCGGGGACTCCGCGCTGCGCTGCGCCCGCAGCCTTGGATTTTGGAGTGCGCGGGCAAAGAGGAAGGAAAAGAAGAGCCGAAAGCGGGCGCGATCCTCGCAAGAGGCGTGCCAACATGGGCGTCGCGACGTGCGGGCGCTGCCGTCGGGGTTCCCGCGGAAGCTGCCTGCGGCGGCCACGCCGAGTGCCACGTGTGTTCGGACAGGCATGCTCGACACTTACACTAGGCGGTTCCATGATCGCATCCATGCAAATATTCACTCGCGCGCAGACCCATTCATACTCAGATTCCTTCGCGCTCTGACTCACCCGCGTTCTTTCTCTCGTAATCAGATCAATCGTAATCCTTTGCGTTGTGTACCCCGCCACATTTCGGCACACCCCTCATGCGGTTCGTGGCCCCATAGGGAGCGCCACCGAAGAAGATACTCCCAATTGCGATACTCACAACTGCATATGGTTGGGTCCTTCGCCAGGATAATTTGTGTGCTTTTATTTTCCCCCCAACGGTGTTCTTAACCATTGGCAAGGGAATGGTTGGATGTGCTCTCGCCAAATTAGTTGTCGCGCCAACATCTAAGGGGCTCCTGGGGCTCCCCGAACCTCTGGTGTTCTGGAACCTTAGTCGATAATTTCGTGGGTGCTCAGAAGGTTCATTCGGTACTTCAACTGTCCCAACATGCATTTCTCATAGATTGCACCACGCTGATTGCACCACATAGATGAAGACGCCAGCGCCTACCACATAGACTGCATCACATCGATTACACCACGCAGCTCACACCGCATATATTGCACCATTTCAATAGCCTCACAAAGCTTGCACCTGATCAGTTCAACTCGCTGGGCGTCGTTTCCGAAAGGGCATCGTTTCTGGATGGCATATTTTTTAATAGCGCCATGGTCAAGGGAACTGTTAGTGACACAAACAGCACAGAGTGCACGAAATTATACCACCTGCTGATGTTACTCGCAACTTTGATGATCTCATCAAATGAGCAATACTCATCCCAATATCCACTGTGTATCTATACGGTAGGATCATAACCATCCCAATGCTCACTGTATAACAATCAGTGTCCCAATGTTCACTGTAGACGTTAACCAAGCAAACCGACGCCAATCTGCATTGTCCGAACTGTCTGTATTCCAGCTGCTGCCCTTCCAATCTGATTTGTCCCAGCTTTCTCCACCACGGCAATCTTTTTTGTCCCAGTTGCGATCTGACGTGTCCCAGCTGCGATCACTACCATCATCACGCCAATCTTGTTTGTCCTTGCTGCGACCACTACGATCATCACCCTTACCCGTGCTCATGTCCACGCCGCCCATGGGGCCCATGATGCAGCCGCTCATGCCGCCCATGCCGCTGCTCATGCCCATGCTGCCCATGTCAACGCCCGTGCTGCCAATGCCCATGCTCCTCATGCCCATGCTGCCCATGCCCATGTTGCCCATGCCCATGCTGCCCATGTCTACCATGTCGCTCGTGCCGCGCATGCCGTTGCCCTGCAGGCTGATGCCCTGATGGCTGATGTCCCCCTCGAGGATGCCCTGATGGCTGATGTTCTCCGTCCTGACGCCCGGGGTGGCAACCAGCGGGGGCGCGTGCATCTTGAGAGTCGTGGGCTCTGTCGGGCGCGGGAACGCTGGCTGCTGCATCGTGGGCGGCTGCATCGGGGGCGGGCCTGCTGGCGGTACTGGTACCATGCCTCTCGCCCGTGCAGATAGCGGTGGCGCGCTGAGAGACTTCGAAATCCCTGCAAATAGCGGCCCGAATGACTTCGAAATCCCTGCAAATAGCGGCGAGAGCGACGGCGACACCTTCGCTTCTTGTACGGGTGCGCCTGCGCTTAGTATCCCAGCATGCCTTGGGCTTGGTGGACTTGGAGGCCCGTCGATACCCTGAAATGGTGCCTTTGCCGATGGCTGAATGCTGTCCTGCGGCTGAGCAATCTCACGGGATTTCTTTGTATCGGGCTCTCCTTGCTTCTCCACAGGCGTACCAGGGCTCCTTTTACTCGGAGCCATCCCCGTCGGCGCTGGTGTCATAGGGGCCTTTGGCCGCGATGCACTGAGAGGCTCTGGCTGAGGATAGTAATCAAGTACATTCGTTGGCCAATCCTCACGTGGAAACAGGGCCGTCGTTCCGCCGTCGTCGCGGGCGAAAAACAACATTCCAGGATTGCGCGCACTAGAGATCGTTACCCTCCACCCAATTTGGGAGTCTGAGCGTTAGCTCGTTCAGCGCCCTCTGGGCCAATGCCAGCTCTACCGTAATTCTTGGCTACGCGCATCCAGGGAACATTGCCAAGATCCAATGGCCTTCTTGGCCCTACCTATTGGGCCTCTTGGCCCTCTCTGGGCCTTCTTGGCCCTCTTGGGGCCATATTGGGTCCCTCTTGGTCCTCGTGGCCCTCCCTGGGCCTTCTTGGCCCTCTCTAGGCTCTCTCCAAGCCCCTTCTAGGCCCTCTTGGGCCACTGCCAGGGGCCATCTCTGGGCCTTCTTGGCCCTCTCGGGGCATTCTAAGGGCCCTCTCGGGCCTGGGCAACCGGCCACCTCTGAGCCTTGTTGGCGCGGGCAGTTGGTTTTGTGTTGTGTGTGCGTGTGGTTGTTTTGTTGGAGCGCGGGCAACGGCCCCTCTTGGGGCCTTATCTAGGCTTCCCCTTGTGGGTGGGGGCGAAGGCTATTTCGATACTGGGTCGCGGCAATACCCCCTTGCAATATTGTCGACACAAGAAGTCGAAGCCGTAAGCAACCTTTTCGGAAGTAGAAGTCGCAAGCAATATTGTCGATACAAAAAATAAACAACCTTTTCTTCTGGATACCGAGAAGTCGTAAGCAATCTTATCGATCCAAGAAGTCGTAATAAATCTTGTGCGTGCAAGAAGTAAACCATATTGGATAGCGCCTGGAAGCAAGGCTCCTCGCGAGCCTGAATGCAGCGGAATGCTTGGATCCACCTCCGCCACATGGAGCCCTTCGCTTTTGGGATCGTTCTTGGGAGCCTTTGTGTAAGGTGCGGGGTTACGTCATCGCTCGCTCTTGGGAGCCGTGGCTGTCAGGGATGTTTACGTTGCGGCTCGCTCTTGGGAGCCTTGGTTTGAAGAGCTCATTACGTCACCGTTCACTATTGGTGGCCTTGCTGCGAAGCTTTTTACTTTACCGATCGCTTTTTACTTGGCGGCACGGGCATTCATGAACTGTTGGAAAACCATGGTTTTGAATGCGGCTCGCGCTGGAAAAAGTCTGTTTTACAATGGCTTTCTTGTATAACAGAATCGGTTGTCTGAACCGCGGCCATGGGACAGCAGACGTTGCCGCGCTAAGCCGGGGCGCCTTGGGGCAGAAGACATTGCCGCACTGAGCTGGGGCGCCTTGGGACAGCAGAAGATGCCGCACTGAGCTGGGGGGTGCCTCGGGGCAGAAGAATTTGCCGCACTGAGGTGCGGTGCCCTGGGGCAGCAGAAGCTGCCGCGCCCAGTTGGGGTCGCCTTGGGGCAGCAGACGTTGCCGCGCTGAGCTGGGGCGCCTTGGGACAGCAGAAGTTGCCGCGCTGAGCTGGGGTGCCTTGGGGCAGAAGATGCCGCACTGAGCTTGGGTGTCTTCGGGCAGCAGAAGATGCCGCACCGAGGTGCGGCGCCTCGGAATATTAAAGGATGCCGCACTGAGCTGGGGTGCCTTGGGGCGGAAGAAGTTGCCGCACTGAGCTGGGGTGCCTTGGGGCAGCAGAAGTTGCCGCACTGAGCTGGGGCTGTCTTGGGGAAGCAGAAATTGTCGCACTGAGCTGGGGTGCCTTGGGACAGAAGAAGTTGCCGCGCTGAGCTGGGCGCCTTGGGCAACAGAGGATGCCGCACTGAGCTGGGGAGTCGTGGGGCAGAAGAAGTTGCCGCGTTGAGTTGGGGTGCCTTGGGACAGCAGAAGATGCCGCACTGAGCTGGGGTGCCTCCCATGGGCAGCAGAAGTTGCCGCACTGAGCTGGGCCGCCTTGGGGCCGCAGAAGTTGCCGCACTGAGCTGGGGTGCCTTGGGAAAGAAGAAGCTGACCGCGCTGAGCTGGGGTTTCTCTTGGACAGCAGAAGATGCCGCACTGAGCTGGGTGCCTTGGGACAGCAGGCGTTGCCGCACCGAGCGGTGGCGCGTATGGGGCAGCAGACGTTGCCGCACTGAGCTGGGGCGCACTGGGGCAGAAGAAGCTGCCGCGCCGAGCTGCGGCGCCTTGGGGCAACAGAATATGCCGCACTGTGCTGCCGCACTGTGCTGAGGTGAATTGGACCAGAAGAGGTTGTTGCACTGAGCTGGGGGGGGTGCCTTGCGACAGCAGAAGTTGCCGCGCTGAGCTGGGGCGCCTTGGGGCAGAAGAAGTTGCCGCACTGAGCTGGGGCGCCTTGGGACAGCAGAAGTTGCCGCGTTGAGCTGTGGTGCCTTGGAACAGAAGAGGTTGCCGCACTGAGCTGGGGCTGCCCTGGGGCAGCAGAAGATGCCGCGCTGAGTTGGGGTGCCGTGGGGCAGAAGAAGTTGCCGCACTGAACTGGTGTGCCTTGGGACAGCAGCAGAAGATGCCGCATTGGGTTGGGGCGCCTTGGGACAGCAGAAGTTGCCGCGCTGAGCTGGGGTGCCTTGGGGCAGCAGAAATTGCCGCACTGAGCTGGGGTGCCTTGGGGCAAGAGAAGTTGCCGCACTGAGCTGGGGTGCCGTGGGGCAGCAGAAAGTGCCGCACCGAGCTGAGGCGCCCCCCTTGGGCAGCAGAGGGTGCCGCACTGAGCTGGGGTGCCTCGGGGCAGCAGAATATGCCGCACTGGGCTGGAGTGCCTTGGGACAGGCGAAGTTGGCCGCGCGGAGCTGGGGTTTCCTTGGGGCCGCAGAAGTTGCCGCACTGAGCTGGGCGCCTTGGGACAGCAGACGTTGCCGCGCTGAGCTGCGGTGCACACTGGGGCAGCAGAAGTTGCCGCACTGGGCTGAGGCGCATTGGGCCAGAAGAGTTTGCCGCGCTGAGCTGGGATGCCCTGGGACAGCAGAAGCTGCCGTACTGAGCTGGGGTGCCCTGGGCCAGAAGAAGTTATTGCACTGGGCTGGGGGCGCCTTGGGACAGCAGAGGATGCCGCGTTGAGCTGTGGTGCCCTGGGACACAAGAAATTGCCGCACTGAGCCTGGGTGCCTTGGGGCATCAGAAGTTGCCGCGCTGAGCTGGGGCTGCTTTGATGCAGCAGGAGTTGCCGCATTGAGTTGGGGTGCCTGGGGGCAGCAGAAGTTGCCGCGCTGAGCTGGCGTGCGTTGGGGCAGCAGCTGAAGTGGTCGCATTGAGTTGGGGTGCCTTGGGACAGCAGAAATTGCCGCGCTGAGCTGGTGGGTCTTGGGGCAGCAGAAGTTGCCGCACTGAGCTGGGGTGCCTTGGGGCAGAAGGAACTGCCGCTCCACATTGAGCTGGGGTGCCTTGGAGCAGCAGAAGTTGCCGCGCTGAGCTGGGGTGCCTTGGGGCAGCAGAAGTTGCCGCGCTGAGCTGGGGTTCCTTGGGGCAGCAGGCGTTGCCGCGCAGTATACGTTGCCGCCGCGAGCTGGGGTGCCTTGGGGCAACCGAAGGTGCCGCGCTGAGCTGGGTTGCCTTGGGACAGCAGACGTTGCCGCGCTGAGCTGGCGCGCCTTGGGGCAGCAGAAGATGCCGCGCTGAGCTGGGGCGCCTTGGGACAGAAGAAGTGCCCGCGCTGAGCTGGGCGCCTTGGGGCAGCAGAAGTTGCCGCGTTGCGCTGGTGTGCCTTGGGGCAGCAGGAGTTGCCGCATTGAGTTGGGGTGCCTTTGGGCAGCAGAAGTTTCCTAACTGCGCTGCGGTACAAGCGAACGACGGCATGCACCAATGGAAGTCCTAACTTCAGCGCGCTGGTTGGTCGAGCGCGGGCGCCCGAGTCGCGCTGCCCGATGGGGATAACTCGGGCGCTTTGGCGACGGATCGAGGAGCACAGCGCTCGTTCAACTTGGCCGACTGAAGACCACTTGGCCCGTTCAATTTGGCCGACTGGAGGCCAGATGGGTGGATTAGCGCGCCCGAAGGAAAGCAACGGGGTGGATTAACTCGCCCGAAGGAAAGCAACAGGGTGAACCAACTCGCGGCATCTCAGACGACCCGCGGCAGAAGTGCGGTCAATTCGCCACGGCCACGACAGAGGCGTAGTCAACCCAAGGCGGCGACGACAGAGGCGCAGCCAACCCAATTCGCGACGACAGAGGCGTAGTCAACCCAATTCGCGACGAACGACGGCGACGACAGAGGCGTAGTCAACCCAATGCGCGACGAAAGAAGCGTAGTCAACTTCGGTAGTCAACGTCGGTAGTCAACTTCGGTCGCGTAGTCAACTTTGGTAGTCAACAAGTGTAGCCAAGAGGCGCCGCCAAGAGACGTAGTCAAGAGACGTAGTCAACTCGGGCAGCCGCCAGAAGACGTAGTCAAGAGACGTAGTCAACTCGGGCATCCGCGAGCGGGGTCGAGACGAGGACGTAGTCAAGAGACGGAGCCGCGATCGGAGGCGAGACGGGGACGTAGTCAACTCGGGCAGCGAGCGCGAGGACCTCAAGCAACATGGCGAATATGCTTCGCAAGCTCGAAGTAGCTTGCTGAGGCTGCGCCTGCAGGGCAACTCGGATTCGCATGCCAGCGCCATTCGATTTGGCCACATTGGGATGCAGTGCCGTGGGGGCCATTCGTCACATTGGGCTGGATGTTGCCCCATGCGTCTCAATTCGACCCCACGTGTGTCGATTAACCGTCAGTGCCAATAAGGATCTGTGTCGAAGAATCAATCCAGACAGTGTCAATGTCGCGGTCAGTACTGACAATTAATACATTGCGCGATATCTTGGCACGCGCAAGCGGGCGAATAATCAATTCAGCCAGGTTGGATTTAACCGGTTCCCCGCTCGGTCGCGCACGATAAGGTCGAGGAGTTCGTATTACTAACCAGCACTCGAGCGCCACATGTTTATTACACAATGCGAATTCTTCGGCAGCGCGCAGCCCAGCCTCAGGGAATCTCACGTTGCCACACGACGCACCCAGCCAGGCAGACCTCATCTATCGCTTTGGCTTCCAGCGGGAAGTCGTAGTTACTTTACTAACTTGGAAACCTTCTGACATGCGCCCTTCCACAGAACCTGCAGCTTCCTCGCGCCGGACGCACGCGCATCGTGCTGGATGGGCAGGCCGCCGTAGCTGGGGATGACGACACGCGCGGTATCTTGGCACGTGCAAGCGGGCAAAGAATCAGCTCATCCAGGTCGGCCAGCACGGTCGGCGCGCGCAGCCGTAGCCCAGCCTCAGGGAATAGCACGTTGCCAAACGACGCGCCCAGCCAAGCATATCCTTATCGATCGCTTTGGCTTCCAGCGGGAAAACGTACTTGTACTCCTGGCACGCGTCCTTCCACAGAACTGGCAGCTTCCCGACGTCGGAAGCACGAGTATTGCGCTTGATGGGCAGGCCGTCGTAGCTGGGCATAGCGACGCGCGCGATATCTTGGCACGTGCAAGCGGACGGAGAGTCAGCCCAGCCAGGTCGACCAACACTGTCGGCGCGCGCGATGCGTGTGTATACGTTTTGTACACATGTCCACGATGTTAGATTGGAAAACCGATGGTGGAAACCCAATGTAAAATGTCATTCCCTGGCCACAAGAGGTGATCATATGAAAGACGAATGTATGGAAACGCTTGCGACATGTATCGCGCACGCGCGCGCGCGACCTGTCGCCCGCCCGCGCGCGCACGCGGGCGACCGGCGGGCCGCTCGCGCGCGCGATGCGTGTGAATACGCGTTTTGTATACACGCCCACGATGTTAACTTCAAAAACCGAGGGTGAAAACCCAATGTAAAATTTCATTCTCGGGCCCCAAGAGGCGATCGTATGAAGGGTGAATATATGGAAACGCATACGAAATGCATCGGTCCCATAGATTCCCGCATGTGGACACATAGATTCCCGCAGATAGACTCGTAGATTCTCGCAAAGGGACCCGCATATTCCCGCAATGGGGGCACATATATTCCCGCAGGGGTGACGCGTGTCACCCGCGCGCGCCGTTCGGTGACCTTAATGGTAGCCCAAAGGATTCGGGTGACCCGCGCGCGCGCGCGCGGGCGGTCGGCGGGTCGCGTGCGCGCGCGCGCGCTGGCGGTCGGCGGGCCGCGCGCGCGCGATGCTTTTTCGCATGCGTTTTCATATACTCGACCTTTATATGGTCGCCTCCTGAGGCCAGAGATGGAAATTTTACATTGGGTTTCCACCATCGGCTTTTCAAGTTAGCATCGTTGGCATGTGTGCAAAACGTATACACGCTCATCGCGCGCGCGCGACCCGCCACCCGCGCGCGCGGGCGGACGGCGGGTCGCAAGCGCAAGCGCGCGGGCGGCGGGTCGCGCGCGCGCGTGATGGTGCGTGTGTAGTTTTATATGCATGCCCACGATTTTAACTTCAAAAACCGATGGTGAAAACCCAATGTAAAATTCCATTCTCGGGCCCCAAGAGGCGATCTTATGAAGGCCGAATCTATGGCTACGGAATGCATCGATTCCATAGATTCCCGCAAGTGGACACGTTTATTCCCGCAGGTGGACCCATATACTCCCGCAGGTGGACCCATATTTTCACGCAGAGGGGCGTATATATTCCCGCAGGGGTGACACGTGTCGCCCGCGCGCGTCGTTCGGTGACCTTGAGGGTAACCCGCAGGATTCGGGTGACCCGCGCGCGCGCGCGCTGGCGGTCGGCGGGTCGCGCGCGCGCGCTGGCGGTCGGCGGGCCGCGCGCGCGATGCTTTTCGTATGCGTCTTCATGTATTCGACCTTTTATATGGTCGCCCCCTGAGGCCAGAGAGTGAAATTTTACATCGGGTTTCCACCGTCGGTTTTTCAAGTTAACATCGCTGGCACGTGTACCAAAAACGTGAAACAACGTATACAACGACGCATAACTGCTACGCGGATGGAGGGCGGCTCGCTTTCAAACTCTCGCCTCAGCGCCCGCCCGAGCGAAGTGGCGGGGCCGCGCGGCAGCGCAACTGTATTGTTTGTTTTGTCTGTTTTTGCTTGGTGCGTTGCTGCCCTCGCCCACGCTCGCGCCAGGGATCACTGGGTGATCAGACCACCTATGTGTGCTTTGTTTGCTTGGTGCGTTGCTGCCCTCCCCCATGCCCGCGCCAAGGATCACTGGGAGACCAGACCACATGTTTATGGTTTGTCTCTGCGATGCGTTGCTGCCCTAAACCGCGCTCGCACCAGGGATCGCTGGGAGATCAGACCACCTGTTTGTTTGTTTTTGTTGTTGCCGCGTCGCTGCCCCACCGCATCGCTTGAGACATCCCTGACATTTTCCCAGGCGCCCGAAGACCCAAGCGAGCCGCACGGCAGCCCCGGGACCGCTGGGCCCTGGATGGCCGAGGACCCCAGTGGGCCCGCACGGCAGAGCAGACCAACACGGCAAACCAGCAAGGCAGACCAGCACGGCAGACCAGCATGGCAGACCAGCGCGGGCAGACCAGCATGGCAGACCAGCGCGACAGTCCAGCGCATGGCAGACCAGCACAGCGACCCGCGCGGCAGAGCAGCGCAGACCAGCAAGGCAGCATTGCAAATCAGCAGGACAGACCAGCACGGCAAACCAGACGGGCACGACAGGAGCACATGCCCGAGACGCCTAAGGAGCCCTATAATAATACCCAAGAAAGGCGCACCCCTCACGCGGATCCGCGAAAGAAGGGCTGGGACGGGCAGTCACGACCCCCCCCCCCCAACACTTCGCGCTGGAAGGGAGGGGGGTCGTGACCTTCGCACCCGCCCGCGGGGGCCCCCGTTCGCGGACCCTGGACCTCCCGGGGGGGGGGGGGGGGGGGAGGGGGGGGGGCGGTTAGGCGGCAGGCATAGGGCTAGTGCCCGATGCCGCACCCTTCGCGCGGGATCCGCCAAAGGGGGGTTGGGGGCGGGAAGCCCCCTCCCCCCCAACACTTCGTTGCTGAGAAGGGGGGGGGTGCGCATGGGGGGGCGTGACCTTCGCCCCCGCCCGTGGGAGCCCCCGTTCGCGGACCCTGGGGGCGCGGTGGGCGGAGGCCTAGGGCGAATGCCCATGATGCCCAGAAACTGGGCCCCAAGATGCACATGCCCCAAGATGCCCCAAGATGTCCCAAGATGCCCCTCAGGCCCCAAAGAAGCCCCAATATGCCCAAGATACTACCACCCTTGCAATCTTCCCAGACACCCGAAGACCCAAGCGAGCCGCACGGCAGCCCCGAGACCACTGGGCCCTGGAAGGCCGAGGACCCCAGTGGACCCGCACGGCAGAGCAGACCAACACGGCAAACCAGCAAGGCAGACCAGCACGGCAAACCAGCATGGCAGACCAGCGCGGGCAGACCAGCATGGCAGACCAGCACGACTGACCAGCGCATGGCAGACCAGCACGGCAGACCCGCACGGCAGAGCAGCGCAGACCAGCATGGCAGCATTGCAAATCCGCAGGGCAGACCAGCGCGGCAAACCAGACGGGCACGACAGGAGCCCAACATGCCCGAGACGCCCAAGGAGCCCAACTAATAACCAAGAAAGGCGCACCCCTCACACGGACCCGCGAAAGAAGGGTTGGGACGGGCAGCCACGACCCCTCCTCCCCCCCAACACTGCGTGCTGGAAGGGAGGGGGGTCGTGACCTTCGCCCCCGCCCGTGGGGGCCCCCGCTCGCGGACCCTGGGGGGCGGGGGGGGGGTAGGCGGAAGCCTAGGGCTATTGCCCATGATGCCGCAACAACATCCTCTGCACCGTGCAGATGAGCGTTCGCCGCAACCTTCAGAGGCGCTACGAGGTGCAGAAATTCATCAACAAAGATCCCCGCAATGATCTCATCAAACAAATCAAGTTGACAAGCAAAACCGATTCGAAGCTCAAGAGAATGTCGGACCGCATGGCCGCGATGAGGGGTTTACCTGCTCCAGCACAAGCTCCCGCGCCCCAGATCAACCACAAGCCCGCTGGCGCCAGCGGCTAGGAAGCCAGCAGACAATACAGAGTACATACATGGACGCCGGCTTAGGCTAGGCCAGAGCCCGTCGGGGAGTTCACCGACACCGAGGACGCAGCTGACCAAAACGAGAAACGAAAAACATGCAGCAACGCCCCAAAGCCCCCCCCCCCCCCGAAATGCCCCAAAACGACTCCCAGGAGGCCCACAGGTTTCCCAGGAGGTTGTGCTTTGGAATGATGGAGGGGGCTCTTAAAACCGATGGGTCCTTGAGGGCTCTTAGAACCCCCACGGGCCACCAGGGGCAGGGGGGGGGGGGCATCCCAACCTCCGCCTTCCACCTTGTTTGGGATCTCAGTCAGACGTGTCCAGCCTTCACACGCCAGGGAGGAACAACATGTGTATACAGGCACTCATAAACATATACGTATACACATGTATATATATATATACATATGCCTTTCGGCCCTTGCCGCCATCCCTACCATGTTCAATGCAATGTGCGTTTAATGGCTCGGCCTGGTTCCCTGGAGGATTGTTCTGTTACTAAGGGGCGCGCGCTGCGGAGTCCCCATTCCGAGCCTAAGACTGCCCAGGAGGCTTCCAAGACGGCGAAAGATCACCCCAAGCACCCAGCTCAAGAGAGGCCCAAGAGGGGATGGTACGGCCCATCGTGCTCTCAATTTAATGTGGGCCTGAGGGGCGTCTCGGGGCGTCTTTAGGCTTTTAGTAGCTTGGGCATCTTGGGGCGTCTTTGGGGCCTGAGGGACAGCTCGGGGCATCTTGGGGCATGTGCATCTCGGGGCCCAGGTTCTTCGGGTGCCATGACGCCTCGGTTTCTCAAATCCTGGAATGGGATGCGAATGATTTCCTGGGAAGGCTTGGGCCAAACTTGTTACGGACGGCGGGGCAATGCGCGGGAGGGATCCGAGGTGGCCTCAATCAGCAGAAGCCTGACAACTGTTCAATACAAGCCTGGCTTGTCTGTTTTTGTGTACGTCTCAGGTGCGGACAGCCTCCGCGCCGAACAAGTGTGCAATGTCTGCTACTGCTTTTCGTTCACAGGATCCCCCCCCTCCTCCTTTGCGTCATTCTCCTCATCCCCCTCCTCCCTCCCCCAGCTCCTTCGTTCCATCCGTCTCATCCTAAGCCGTTCCCCTCCCTCCTTGTCCACGTCATCGTCGCAATCTCCCCCTCCACCTCCTGCCGACCCCCCTCCTCCCCACCATCTTCCTCTCCCTCCTCATCCTCCAGCTCCCCCTTCCCATCCTCCACTTCCTGCCCCCCCCCCCCCCACCCCCTGCCCTGCCCCCGCCCCGGCTACCCCCCTCCTTCTAGCTTGCAGCACCTACTCTCGAGCTTTGGCTTTAGCTTTAGCTTTTGCCTCGGCCTTGGCTTTCGCAGCGTGCGCCTGTGCGCTCCAATTGTCCCTGGCGAGAGCCCTGCGCTGGGCAGCCAGCGGTTTATTGTCGGCGGCAGATGCGCCGCCAGGCGTTGCTGCTACTTCAAACAGCCCGTCGAAAATTGCATTGTCTGTGCCACAAAGGTGTGCGGGGACACACACACGCTGCAACCTCGATGACGGTAGCATGTGATCGTCACTGAATTCAAGGGTCTCCCCCTCTGGATCCGAACGCAGTGCCTACCTGTTAAGCTGAAATACCCTTGTGGGCTGGGCCGACAATGCCGTCCCAGGGCGGCGGTGGTGAGTGCAACGGCGGTGGGAATGGCGGCGGCCCTGGGGGGTCGGGGCGCGGCTCCTGGTCCCCTGATGGCCCTGGACCCCCACCTAAAGCACCCGCCTCATCGTCAAAACAATCGCAAGCAGCCCCAACAATGGCAGCGGCAGAGCTTTCGTCCACTGTGTCCTCGGCAGACGGTTGAGGCAAGTCGCGATGGTCTGGCGTAAGAACTGGATGACGGCGTTCCGCAAGCTCTGTTGGGAGCTGCTCGACAATCTCCGCCTCGAGTTCTCCACGGAGTCAACCGACGACTGCGCGTCCGAGTCGGCGAGGTCGAAGTCGCCCTCCCCCTTGTCCTTTGCTGCGGGCGGGCCGTCATCAGAAAGCCCGGCCCCGTCCTCGATGGGCAGGGGTGCTTCCATAGGGTCTGGCGGAGGCACGTGTCCCACGGGGCCTGCATCCGCGGCGAGTGCGCCCCCGAGAACTCCACCAGCGCCCCTGCGGCCGCCACGACCGCGATGTTCTCCACGCCCGCGTCCACGCCCACGCCCACGCCCACGCCCGCGTGCAAGTTGCTGAAGAGCCGATCCTGCGCTCGCCTGGGCCTGCTCGCTGAACGGGTCGGAGTCTCTCATCTTCGGCGCCGAGGGCGCCGCCCTTTCGCTCCTGAAGGCCAACGGCTTCGCCTGCCCAGGCTCCCACAGACGACCGATGTGTTTCAAGACCGACAGCTTCGACCTTCTCAAGTTACCGTTAGCGTGGGAGATCTCATACTCCGCGAGTTAGAGGCCCATGTGATCCAAATCCTTGATGAGTTTGAATATGTACTCGTCTGATGTGTTGGTACCAATAGCTCGGCAGCGGGGGCTGATCCTGCTTGGACGATTCGGGATATTCACGTAGCAAGGAAACGCCAGATCCTAGCGTTCACAGAAGGCCCCCCCTCTCCCCACCGCAGCCGCCCACGCACCCAGAACCGCGATGCGACCGATGCTCAGAACACCGATTGCCCAGACCCGCCCCGCACCCAAAAAGCTGCAATGTTCCAGCCCAGGGACGTTTGCGTGAAACGACATCTAAGCGAACGCTGCCTTCCAAAAACAAAGCAAACACTTACACGTTTTCGGGGTGGGTGGGTGGGTGGGGGGGAGGGCTTCCGAAACCGCAGCAAGTCCTCGGCAACCTCATCGGCCTGCCTCTCGAACTCGTTGAGGGTCACGTCGAACACGCGGGGGCTGAACGTCACGTCGGTGATCAGGCTCGCGTAGCGCTTCGTGCCACCCCCACTAACAGCCTTCCCCGAGATGACAACCATCACGTCCGAAGCATCGCCCTCGCCCTTGCCTGCGCCAACCGACGCGAGGAAGTTGAACAGCCCCTTCTCCACCACGTCGAAAGCGGCTGGTACTCTGGACCTGGGTCGGTCCGCGTTTCTCGGCGATCGGGACACGCCCCATGGATCGACCACATCAACCTCCGAGAATTGAGTACTGAAATCACGCTTGGCCCTCCTCTCGGCCAGGTCCACGTCGTACATTGCGCTGTCCTTGGGCCATCCATTCTGAATAATGTAATTGCACAGTTCGTCTGGCGTGAACGGGCTCGCGCGGCTGCCTCCCCCCCGCACCAATTCATATGGCTTCACATCTTCACGGGGGGCTGCCGATTGGCCATGCTGCCAATCCCTGTACGCGTCCAAATAGACATCCTGGTCGCAATATTTGAACATGCGCTTGAACTCCTCAGTGTGTGCATCGACGTCGTCTCTGCTGAGCCCTCACTGCCCCGAAGCCTTCGCGGTCTCCTTCGCCTGTGCGAGGTGCCTGTTCTTCGCGAGCATGTACGTGCTGAGGCCCAGCTTGCCCGTGTTGCCGTCATCATCTCGACTGGTCTCGACGGCGCCTGGCAACATGTTCGGGTTCGGCCTGTGCACCACGACCGCCCCCTCGAAGAACTTCTGCTCTGTTGCAAGCGCCACTGGAACACTGGCAAGCTCACTAGCTAGCCTCGGCGCGCCCTCGGTCGCCATCGGTGCAGGCGCCCCATCATCAACTAAAAGTTCTGAAAGAACGCAAGGCGAAACATCCAACCATGGAAGATAATATACCGTCTCATTTTTCTCCGTGCTGCCGAGACGAAGGGACGAGACCACTGATGATGATACTGGGTCGTCGCCACCGTTCTTCTGGTGAACGGCGCTGAGCTGGTCCAGGAAGTGCTCGCGTTCGGCGTTCACGGAGTTCCTGCCTGGGGCCCGTGCTGGGTGGCGAGCAGTGTACAAGCTGTTAAGCCTTTCAACCATATCTGTCCCGTAGCAGTGAGCTCTGAAGTCGTTGCCCAACACAACCCTGCACTTCACCGACGTGGGAGCATCCGTGGAGTTGAAGAGCTTGCGAACACCTTTCGTGTACGAGTCGAGCATGTAGTCTGGAGCATCGAGCGCTTCACGAGCTAGCAACTGCTTTTCGGCATGAGTCGACCGTTCGTGCGAAAGCTCGTGCATCTTGTAGGGCCACGCACTGAAACGACTTTCGTACCGACGGGCCATCACCGAATTAGTCTTCAGTGTCTGCCCCCTGCTCCATCTCGAGAATTTCTCGTCGGTCAACGGTGCGCCCAATACATCCAGGAGAAACCAAGGCCGCCTCGACGGGCCCCCAGTGTTCCAAGTGT
>CAUYUJ010002806.1:5000-85413 GCA_963575745.1 Prorocentrum cordatum | reverse complement strand
TTCTCCGGGTTCTCCAAGGTTCTCCAAAGGTTATCCGGGTTCTCCGGAGTTTCCGGGGGTTCTCGGGGTTTCCGGGCGTTCTCCGAGGGTTCTCCGGGTTCTCTGGAATCTCCGGGAGCTCTCCGGGTTTTCCGGAGGTTCTTCGGGATTTCTCCGAGTTCTCCGGGTGCTTCTCCGGGTTCTCCCTGGGTTCTCCGGTTTCTCCAGGTTCTCTGGAGGTTCTCCGGGTTCGCTCAGGTTTCTCCAGGGATTGTCTAGGTTCTCCGGGTTCTCCGGTTCTCCGGGTTCTCCGGGTTCTCTGGGGTTCTCTGGGGTTCTCCGGGTCTCCGGGGGTTCTCCGGGTTCTCCGTGGTTTTCCGAATTCTCTGGGTTCTCCGGAGGTTCTGTGGGGATTCTCCAGGTTCTCTGGGTTCTCCATGAGTCCTCCGGAGGGTCTGGGGGAGTTCTCCGGTTTCTCTGGGTTCTATGGGATTTCTTTGGTTTCTCAAGGGTTTCTCCGTGTTCTCCAGGTTCTCTGAGGGTTCTCCGGGTTCTCTGATGTTTCTCTGGAGGTTCTCCGGGGATTCTCTGGTCGAGTCGGGTCGGGCGGGCGGCACATCAAAGTGTGATGCATCATCAAGTTTTGCACGCGAAAACCTCAACGGGCGGTTCGGGTCGGGCGGGCGGGACATTAATGTAGCATGCTCCATCGGCAGGCCACGCGGATACCCTAATGGGCGGGTCGGGTCGGTCGGGCGGGACATTAAATTAGCTTGCATCATCGTGGTGGCACGCACTTACCCTGACAGGCGGGACGGGTCTGGCGCGCGAGACATTAAAGTATGGGGCATCATCGAGTTGTCACACGAGTACCTTAGCGGGCGGGTTTATTTTTGGCGGACGGGACTCTGAAGCATGGTTCATCATCGAGTTGGCACGGGAGTACCCCAACGGGCAGGTCGTGTTGCACGGGCGGCACATTAAGGTATTCAGCGGCATCTTGTGGTTCACGCCAGTATCCAGACGGGCGGCCCAGTCGGGTGGTCGGGACATTAAAGTACGATGCATCGCCGAATTGTCTTGCGAATACCCCAACGGGCGGGTCGGGTCGTTCTAACCGGACATCAATGCAAGTTGCGTCATCGAGTGGGCACGGGAGTACCCGAATGGGTCGGTCTTGTCGGGCGGGCGGTGTCATTCTAGTGTGTTGCATCATCGAGTTGGCACGCGAGTTCCCCAACGGGCGGGTCGTGTCGGGCGGGCGGGACATTAAAGTGTGATGTCCCATCGACATCGCACGCGAATACCTTAATGGGCCGGTCGGGTCTGACGGGCGAGACACTAAACTATGATGCATCATCGAATTTTCGCGCAAGTACTGTGGCGGGCGGGCCAGGTCGGGCGTCACATTAAAGTATGGTGCGTCATCCTGTTTGCGCACGGGTACCTTAACGGGCCGGTCGTTTCGGGCGGGCGGGACATTAACGTATGATGCATCATCGATTTGGCACGCGAACGCCCCCACGAGCGAGTCGGATCTGTCTTGCGGGACATTGAAGTTTGATGCTTCATCGCTTGTGCACGCGAGTACCCTAATGGGCGGGTCGGGTCGGGCGGGCGGGACATTAAAGTATGATGCATCATCGAGTTGGCACGTAAGCACCCTGACAGGCGGGCGAGGCCGTCCAGGCGGGCGGGACATTAGAGTATGAATCAGCATCGGGTTGGCACACCAGTACCTCACCGGGTGAGCGGGGTTGGGCGGGTGGCATGCTAAAGCATGGTGCATCATCGGAGTTGACACGCGAGCGCCCCAACTGGAGGGTCGTGTCGGGTCGGGCGGGCGGGGCATTAAAGTATGATGCATCATCGATTTGCCACGCCAGTACCCTGACGGGCGAGTCGGGTCGGGTGTTCGCGGCATTAAAATAAGAGTCTTCGACGAGATGGCAAGCGATTGTCCCAACGGGCGTCTCGTGTCGGGCGGGCGGGACATTGAAGTACGATGCTTCATCACGTCCGCACGCGACAACCCTGAAGGGCGTGTCTTTTCGGGAGGCAGGGCATTAACATATGATGCCTCATCGACTTGGCACGCGAGCACCTTAACGGAGGTGTCGGGACGGGCGGGCGGTCGGACCCTACCGGGAGGGTCAGGTCGGGCGGGCGTCCCCCCTCCACCGGCGGCGGCGGCCACGACGGCGACCACGTCGACATGCTTGGCAGAAGGCAGGGTTCTCTGTCGGGCGGGAGCGCCAGAGCCCAGGAAGGAGGGAGGACATCCAGGATGGACCAGCAGCGACGGCAGCACGTCGTTGTCGTCGTCGTCGTCGTCGTCGTCGTCGTCGTCGTCGTCGTCGTCGTCGTCGTCGTCGTCGTCGTTGTCGGGGGTTCTCCGGGTTCTCCGGGTTCTCCGGGCGTTCTCCGGAGGTTCTCCGGAGGTTCTCCGGGTTCTCCGGGGTTCTCCGGGAGTTCTCCGGGTTCTCCGGGTTCTCCGTGTTCTCCGGGGTTTCTCCGGGTTCTCCGGGGGTTCTCCGGGTTCTCCGGGGTCTCCTAAAGTTCTCGGGGTTCTCCGGGTTCTTCGGGTTCTTCGGGTTCTCCGTGTTCTCCGGGTTCCCCGGGTTCTCTGGGTTCTCCGGAGGGTCTCCGAGGGGTTCTCCGAGTTCCCCGGGTTCTCCAGGTTCTCCAGGTTCTCCGGGATCTCTGGCCGGGTTTTCCGGGTTCTCCGGGTTCTCCGGGTTCTCCGGGGTTTCCGGGTTCTCCGGGGTTCTCCGGATTCTCCGAGGGTTCTCCGGGTTCTCCGGGAGTTCTCCGGGTTCTCCGGGTTCTCCGGGTTCTTTGGCCGGGTTCTCCGGGTTCTCCGGGTTCTCCAGGTTCTCCGGAGGGTCTCCGAGGGGTTTTCCGGGTTCTCCGGGTTCTCCGGGTTCTCCGGCCGGGTTCTCCGGGTTCTCCGCCGGGTTGTCCGGGTTCTCCGGCGTTCTCCGGGTTCTCCGGGGTTCTCCGGATTCTCCGGGGGTTCTCCGAGTTCTCCGGGGTTTCTCCAGGTTCTCCGGGGTTTCTCCGGGTTCTCCGGGGTCTCCAAGGGTTCTCGGAGTTCTCCAGGTTCTCCGGGTTCTTCGGGTTCTCCCGGTTCTCCGGGGTCTCCGGGTTCTCCGGGTTCTCCGGAGGGTCGCCGAGAGGGGTTCTCCGGGTTCTCCGGGTTCTCCGGGTTCTCCAGGTTCTCCGGGTTCTCCGGAGGGTCTCCGAGGGCTTCTCCGGGTTCTCCGGGTTCTCCGGCCGGGTTCTCCGGGTTCTCCGGGTTCTCCGGGTTCGCCGGGTGCTCCGGGTTCTCCGGGGTTCTCCGGATTCTCCGGGGGTTCTCCGGGTTCTCCGGGAGTTCTCCGGGTTCTCCAGGTTCTCCGGGGGTTCTCCGGGTTCTCCGGGGTCTCCAGGGTTCTCCGGGTTCTCCGGGTTCTCCGGGAGGGTTTCTCCGGGTTCTCCGGGGGTTCTCCAGGTTCTCCGGGGTCTCCAAGGGTTCTCGGGGTTCTCCAGGTTCTCCGGGGTTCTCCGGGTTCTCCGGGTTCTCCGGGTTCTCCGGAGGGTCTTCGAGGTGTTCTTTGGGTTCTCAGGGTTCTCCGGCCGGGTTCTCCGGGTGCTCCGGGTTCTCCGGGTTCTCCGGGTTCTCCGGGTTCTCCTGGTTCTCCGGGGTTCTCCGGGTTCTCCGGGTTCTTCGGGGTTCTCCGGGTTCTCCGGGTTCTCCGGGTTCTCCAGGTTCTCCAGGTTCTCCGGGTTCTCCGGGTTCTCCGGGTTCTCTGGGTTCTCCGGGTTCTCCGGGTTCTCCGGGGTTCTCCGGATTCTCCGGGTGCTCCGGGTGCTCCGGGTTCTCCGGGGTTCTCCGGGTTCTCCGGGTTCTCCGGGTTCTCTGGGTTCTCCGGGTTCTCCGGGTTCTCCGGGTTCTCCGGGGTTCTCCGGGTTCTCCGGGTTCTCCGGGTTCTCCGGGTTCTCCGGGTTCTCCGGGTTCTCCGGGTTCTCCGGGGTTCTCCGGGGTTCTCCGGGTTCTCCGGGGTTCTTCGAGTTCTCCGGGTTCTCCGGGTTCTCCGGGTTCTCCGGGTTCTCCGGGGTTCTCCGGATTCTCCGGGTTCTCCGGGTTCTCCGGGTTCTCCGGGGTTCTCCGGATTCTCCGGGGGTTCTCCGAGTTCTCCGGGAGTTCTCCGGGGTTTCTCCGGGGGTTCTCCGGGTTCTCCGGGGTCTCCAAGGGTTCTCGGGGTTCTCCAGGTTTTCCGGGTTCTCCGTGTTCTCCGGGTTTTTCTCCGGGGTTTCTACGGTTTCCGGGTTCTCCGGTTCTCCGGGGTTCTGGTTCGCGGGTTCGCCGGGTCAGGTTCTCCGGGGGTCTTGGGTTCTCGGGGTTCTTTCCGGTTTCCGGGGTTCTCCGGGTTCTCCGGGTTCTCCAGGGTTCTCGTTGTCTCCGGGTTCTCCGGGTTTTTTGTTATCCGGGTTCTACGGGTTCTCCGGGGGTTCTCCGGAATCTCCGTATTCCGTTTTCTTTTTTTTGTTTTTTTGTTTTTTCTTGGTTCCAGGTTCTCGGGTTTCCGGGGTTCTCCGGGTTCTGGGGGTTCTCGGGTTCTCTAGGGGCTCCGGGGTTTCCCCGGGTTCTGGGTTCTCCGGGGTTCTCCGGGTTCTCCGGGTTTTTTTTTATTTTGTTCGTTATTTCTTTTTCTTTTTTTTTTCTTTTGTTTTTTTTTTGCCGGTTCTCCGGGGTTCTCCGGGTTCTCGGGGTTCTCCGGGTTCTCCGGGGTTCTCCGGGTTCTCCGGGTTCTCCAGGGTTCTCCGTGTTCTCCGGGTTCTCCGGGTTCTCCGGGTTCTCCGGGTTCTCCGGGGTTCTCCGGATTCTCCGGGTTCTCCAGGTTCTCCGGGTTTTCCGGGGTTCTCCGGGTTCTCCGGGTTCTCCGGGTTCTCTAGGTTCTCCGGGTTCTCCGGGTTCTCCGGGTTCTCCGGGGTTCTCCGGGTTCTCCGGGTTCTCCGGGTTCTCCGGGTTCTCCGGGTTCTCCGGGTTCTCCGGGGTTCTCCGGGTTCTCCGGGGTTCTCCAGGTTCTCGGGGTTCTCCGGGTTCTCCGGGTTCTCCGGGTTCTCCGGGTTTCTCCGGATTCTCCGGATTCTCCGGGTTCTCCGGGTTCTCCGGGGTTTTCCGGGTTCTCCGGGTTCTCCGGGTTCTCCGGGTTCTCCGGGTTCTCCGGGTTCTCCGGGTTCTCCGGGGTTCTCCGGGTTTTCCGGGTTCTCCGGGTTTTCCGGGTTCTCCGGGTTCTCCGGGTTCTCCGGGTTCTCCGGGAGGGTTCTCCGGAGAACCGGGCGCTATAGTGTTCATGAATGCCGGTCTGGGTGGGGATACGTTGACACCAACAGTGGACTCAAGGTTGGGATTAGATGGACTCATCCACATTGTGCAAAGTACACCCAGAGATGCCGAGAACCAAAGTATGATCAGCCATATCCAACAGAATCGGCGGTCTCGTTTCAATGTCCCCGTTATTTGGGGGGGGGCTCATACGTCGGACACTATACACCCTTTGGTTGATTGGCTACGCACAGTTACTACAAACAACAACCGCCATTACGAATTCCTCCCTGACAGCGTTCCTCCAGAGGTATTGCCTGAAGGGTATTACAACCTCCGTGCGGCGTTTCGGTGCCTGGGGATCTTGAATGAAGCCGATCTCCGTACGTGGCTGGTCAATATTGGGTCGGTTCATCAAACTGCGGCAGCGGGGTGTTACGTCGACGCCAACGACCAAGAACAAATTCTAGAAATGGCAATCCGTGAATACCCCACCGTGCTGCGTTTGGAAACATTTGCTCAAATGGCGCATCCAAAGCCGACCAGCAACCACCCAGGAACAACCCAACAATGCCCAAATCGGAACAGACCTTCGAAGATGGAATTTCGAACGAATCCGACCGGCCCCCGCACGCGGAACAACAACAGGTCAAGGCCGTTTCTACGATGAGACGATGCGACCAACGGCGGATGCCGTCGACGCCGTCGTCTTTCTCCTACGATTCGTGGACTCCATACTTACAGGGACTACGGATATGGATATACCAAAATGTGTCGACAGGCACCAATGGTCTGCACTCAACGCGCCGATCTTTTTGCAAGCAGCGGGGACCGATAATCAATGTGCTATCATTGAATGGCAAACCAAGCTGCTCAGATTGCACCGGCGATTCTGGGCAAATTGCGTTCTGGTCTATACGATGCGGCATGCGACAAATCGGGATTATTCCCAGGTTCATGCTGCAGCTCGGATGGTCGAAAGGGTGTACTTCGCAGTCACGGTTGGTCTGTTCAAGGACCCCCAAGCATTGTTCTTGACTTTGCTCTTTGTTTTTTTATTTTTTTTTTATTTTTTTGTTTAGATTTTTTTTTTTTGTAATATCTTTATTATTTTTAGTTGCAGTCACGGTTGGTCTGTTCAAGGACCCCCAAGCTAGATTTGCCCTAGCACAGACTTTGCGACAACATATGCGCCCTGGACCAATCCCGCATCTCACACTGCCACTCTCCGACATACCCAGGGGAACACACAGGCTTGCCCGACCGCCTCCGACCAGAGGGACTACACACCGAGGAGGCCGCCCAGTAATCGTTCAAATGTCAAATGGGTGGGGCCACGTGGACGCAGTGGACCTCCAGAACGAGATCAACATCGGGGTGCGTGCGATTTAATATATACCAAGATGTATCCGGGGACCATTCGTGCGAATTCTTACCAAATGTTTGGTACAGGTTGAACGTGCACACCTCCGCTGGGAACACGATCGCGATGTATACGGCGAGCGAGATTGCATCAGGGCTTGGATGCTATTCTTACTTCTCCCTCGGACGCTCCTCCATCCAACCCCGCACGGTGGCCAAGCAGGAGAGCGAAACCTACGGCAACGAATTGTATTGTTCGACTCCGGGGAGTGAGGCCGACTGCAGGATCGAGCCCGAAAAACCACAGAAAAGAAAAACACGCCAACCGCCGCAACCTCTGATACCACGAAAAAGCTAGACAAAGCAATGTCTTTGCTTAAACAAGGAGAACTCAGTCATGCCGCCCGCCACCTCACCTCACCTCGAACGGGCTCGCCCCGGGCACCACCGCTACATACAACGAGCAGGTGGACCCCAGATTGCGGCCACACCGCCCCGTTGAACCTATCCGAAGGGAAATCGCAGACTTCGTGCCGACACTACCTGTAGAATTTGACAAAAGTATGTTTGCGACTGTGCTGCGACAAGCACGGCGCGGGCTCAGTGGAGGGCTCTGGGGATATCTCCACGAATAGTTCAAGACATGCCTGGAAGACAACGCTACGTTCGATGCTCTACTTGACGTGGCCCAACGCCTCGCCACAGCCGACCTCCCAGAAATCATCCGCGACGCATTCTTGGCCTCGTCGCTTGCGGCCGTACTGAAACCAAACCCCAGAATCAGAGGTATCTCCAATGTGGATACGTTTCCGGAGGCTGGTGTCGGAAACGTTGGCGAGACAATTCCAGGATTTTTTAGGACGTGCGGTGTGGCCTCACAGTTTTGGGATTCACGACAGGCGGGTACCGGCGCTGCAATCCACCTCATTAGATACCTCACTGACATTGACCCCAATAGAGTCGTCCTGAGTATCGACGTGGTGGGGGCTTTCGACCTTGTGTCCTGAGCACGTATGTTTGACAACTCTTGGCATATGGTGCACTCCACGGTCTTATCCCATTTGTGCGGCTGTGCCGCCGCAGCTCCAATGGAAAGATGATACGGGACGTGCGCATGTCATGCAGCAAGGAGATGGGGGCGAACAAGGGGACGCTTTAATGCCAGCTTTGTTCTGCTTAGCCTTGAAACCTGCACTAGAGCAGGTACGCATGGCGCTCCCCCCAGGAGCGGAAGTCCTGGCACGTTTTGATGATATTTATATCGTCTGCCATTCAGACGACACCGCGCACATCTATGATGTAGCCAAAACCACATGGAATGATGTGTGCCACGTCCATGTGAATATCGGCAAGCTGGCGGCATGGAGTAAGGAATTACAATGAATGCCCGCCAGGATTGGTTTCAATTTCCCCTACTGCGCGGGCACACGACAAACCAGTGGAAGGCAGGGGAATTCTTATCCTGGGTGCGCCGTTTGGTACTGACGAATACGTTACAAAAATATTGAATTACGTATGTGAAGGAGAAGGCGGAGCTACTTAATATATTATCACAGCTCCCTTCTCTGCACGCAGCGTGGCTTATGCTGTATTTCTGTCCCGTCCCTCGCCTAAACCATCTCCTCCGCACCACGCCCCCAACCCATGCCCAGGCAGTTGCCCAAGCACACGACGACAATGTCATCCGCATTCTCCGGGACATGTTCGGCATCGTTGGGCTCTTTAGTTTTTTTCTTTTTTTTTTATGTTTTTTTTTTTTTTTTTTTTGTACATACTAGTTTATTTTTTTTTTTTCGTTGGGCTTGACGTGTGGGATATTGGGTTGCACAGTATATCTTACGATACATCGGCAGTTCAAGCTAGGCTTCCCCTCCGATTCGCCGGGCTGGGGCTCCGAGACTCGGAGTGCCTTGCACCAGCCGCTTACCGGGCGAGTTGGGCGGACTCGCTTACTCAGAGGTTATCCGACCATCGGGCATGAGATATTATATTATCTCACCGTGCGCGCAAACAACCACAACGACAGCATCAATGGGAATGGTCCGGAATTTGTATGGGCAGCGGAGAAATGTTGGGCGAATTTGTGATTACAAAGGGTGGATATATTCTTGCATGGGCCCGTATGTGGCGGCGTGGCTCATTGTGTCCTACATAGTTACTGGTTACCATCACCAGCACCCAGATGTCTTGTGCTATCCGTCGCCGATTGGGCATCGCAATTTTGTTTGAAGGAAATGACCCCCATGGGTAGTCGGTACTTGCGACAAACGACCACGGCAGATTGAATGCACGGCATACGAGCGTCTTGGTGGGATGCAGACAGGTGCTCATCGAGGCGGGCGGGCTCATACCAGATAAGCATGTTGAAAGGATGTTATCTCGGACACACATCCCCGTACCACCAAACGACACGAGGCGATTGGATATGATTGTGCCAGGCCTCAGCGTCGCAAGTTGACTCCTTTTATTTTGCGACGTGAGGGTGCTCTCCCCACTCCAGCGGAACGGGGGCCCAAGACCCGGAGCAAGCAACAAAGGAGGCAACGTTTTGGACGATGCGTTAAAAAACATAACGACGACACGTATCGGGAAGTATTGTTTTTGGGGTTGGGATTTTTGCAGTGCTTAGGCGTGGAGATAGATGGTTGACGGGACAAACAGTGCTCCAATCTACTCCCGACTTTAGCTCATGAGCGCACCCAGGGGCTCTAAGCGCGCATCCGTGCAGGCATCGTTCTCGCATTGCTACACAGATGGTGGGGTGTTCTAGGTCTGGTTGTGCCGACGGCTGTATCGGATCAGATGTTCAATCAATACTCCGATCTGCCGACTTGCTTACGAGAGCCCCCGTGCCCCCAGGACGAGCTGGAAGTCCTGCGACGACGCTTGTCCGAGGCCCCCCTCTCCTCCTCTTCCCCCTCCTCCCCCTCCTTCTCCTCCTCCTCCTCCTCCTCCTCCTCCTCCTCCTCCTCCCCTCCTCCTCCTCCTCCTCCTCCTCCTCTTCCTCCTCCTTCTCCTCCTTCCCCTCCTCCTTCTCTTCCTCAGCATCATCCTTTTCCTCCTCTTTCTTCCTCCTCATCATCCTCCTCCTCCTCCTGCTCCTCTTCCTCCTCTTTCTCCTTCTTCGACGCTACTTAACCTACGCCGCCGCGTTTGTTTCACCCTGCCTGGTGCCGTTTGCGCGGGAACACCTTCGTTGGTCCGATGCTCGGGGGGGGCGGGGAAAGAAAAACAAAAAACAACGAAAGCCGAATTGCACCCACAACATTCCATGCCACCCATGGGTTTCCAGAATTGTCCGTCCGCATTTCCATGCTGTGACCCGTATATCATTTTGAAGCCGACGGCAAGTCTATAGCATGCAGTGTTCAATGTTCGTTTACACAAGAACATCCATACGCGAACGATGTTTCCATGGCCAATCCTATGTCCATGGCAGGCGGGCTCCCCGAAGCAAAACCGCCTACGTTCGAAAATGCCGGACTTCCGAGTCCGAAGGGCTACGGGGCGGCCTGCGGCTGGCCCCGCCCCGGGGCGGCCTGCAGCCTGTTCTGCGGCCCGCGCCTGGCCCCGCCCCACCCGTGGGAAGCGGGGCTGCCGGGGCCTTTTGCTGCTGCTGGTCCACGGCGGCGGCGGACGGCGGCGAGACAGGACGGCGGGGCAGGCGGCGAGACGGGCAGGCGGCGAGACGGGACGGCGGCGAGACAGGACGGCGGCGAGACGGGACGGCGGCGAGACGGGACGGCCTCGGCGGCGGAGAGGAGGACGGACGGCAGCGAGACAGGCCACGGCGGCGGAGAGGAGGACGGACGGCAGCGAGACAGGACGGCGGCGAGACGGGACGGCGGGGCGGGCGGGCTGGAGGTAGCGAAAGTGATTGGAGGTGCCACCCCAGGGCCCGCCCGCCCTGATGTGTGATCGCACGCGAGCGCTGCTCAGCAGAGTCCAGCAGAGCTGTGGCTCCCCCTCTCACCACCTTCCTCCTCCCTTTCTCTTTCTTGTCTTTCTCTACTCCTCTTGGCCCCTTTGCCGTATTCTTCGTTTTCCTCCTCCTCCTCTCGGGTCCCCCCTCCTCTTCCACCTCCTCTCTTTGTTGTCACCGTCATCGTCGTTGTCGTCCCGGTTCCGCAATTATGGAACGCGCCACGGGAACCCATGTCCGTAATCATTGAAAATCCAGTCTGCAAGTACGAAATTTGCGGTCCGCAACTATGGAAAACCGACTCCGTTGCTGCAAAAACTAAGGTCCACCACTACGGAAACCAGTGTTATGTTATGGAATCTTGTGTTCTAATATGAAATATATTGCGACCGTTCTTTTTCTGGCGGTCTCCGATTGTATTCTGCGCAATATGTGTTTCAAAGTTTGGTATGTGATTCGGCGCGGGTGGTTTGTGATTCGGTGTGCGATTTGTGACTCGTCGCGTAAAGTCTGTGAGTCAGCATGTGCGCTTTGTGGATTGTTGCGTACGGTGTGCGTTATTCAATGTGTGTTGTTTGTGACTCGTCGCGTGCGGTTTGTAATTCAATGTGTGTTGTCTATGATTCGTCGCGTGCAGTCTGTGATTCAATGTGTGTTGTCTGTGATTCGGCGCGCGCGGTTTGTGATTCGCTGCGCGTGGTTTGTGATCCAATGTTCAGTCTGTGATTCTGAACCTGCCGCACAGATAAGGCGCGCGCGCGTGCAGCCCAAATGGTTTTATATCGCGTGTGCCATCACGCCTGGCCCAATTGGCCAGCGAATCTGCCAGCCGAGGCGAGAGCTATTCTTTGCGAGTGCGTGGCCAGAGTGGCATTGAACTGGGGCCCGAACGGCCAGCAAGCAACTAAGTGGTTGCGTACGGCCCGGCGGATGGGAGGTTCCGAATCAGAGACCGAATGTCGAATCACAGACTATGCGTAGAATCGCAGACACCGTCCATTGAATCACAGATTCGCACCCCCTTGAATCAGAGATTCCGCACGCCGAATCAGATTCCGCACGCCGAGTCAGGGACTCCGCACGCCGAATCAGGGACCCCGCACACCGAATCAGAGATTCCGAACGCCGAATCAGAGACTCCGCCCGCCGAATCAGAGACCCCGCCTGCTGAATCACAAGCTCCGCCCGCTGAATCAGAGCGTGGCAGCGTGTGTCTGCGTTTCGTATCACCTAGCACTGCATGCGCAAAATATAAAACCCATTCGCAGCATTAATGTCAAGAGAAAGAGAGAGATATAGAGAGAGAGGGAGAGAGAAAGAGGGCCCGAGAACTCGAACGAGGCATATGACGACGGGCAACAAGGCACCGCTGAATTGATTGCATGTTCTTCGCACTCGGGTCCTGTTGCGGCCCGCCCGAACTGTAATTCACTAAGTGCCGCTGGAATTCGTCTTGGTATTCTCGCGAGTTGCGAAAAAATACGCAAGCATGGGCAACCCTAATTGAGGATTTCTGGTCATTTCGTTTTGATTTTGGGATTTCTCATTCCGTTTCGCCTATTATTTTGTTGTGTTTCAGGAAGCGGTCTCTCATTTGGTGGTCGAATCTATCCCAGTTGACTGCCGTTCTCAGAAAAGAGGGCCAAGCAGAAAAGGAACGAAAAGGACGGGGACGTGGACGAGATTGCACAAGAGCATGGGAATGAGGAAAAAATCGAGATGGAGAAGCAGACGGAACAAGAACTAGGAGAACCACATGGCGTAGGGAATTCAGCTTGTATTCGTTTTACGTATGGCATGGAAGAGACTGATGTTTAGAATTATGATTCGTTTATCGTGGTTATTTCTCGCCGGTCGTACCAGACACTTCGGGGAAGGCGATGCAGTAAAAACGGACGCCACGCCAATCAAAATATTGATCGGCATAATACGTACATGTTTTTGCGATGTCAGCATAATACCGGTATTTGGAGAAGAAAATACAAAACGGTTGCAAGGAGAGAGATATTGGCATGGAGGAGATGGTTAGTTCGGGAATGGAGTTCCAGTGGCTTCCTCTTCAGTTTTCTCTTTATATTATTCCTCTTCTTCTCCTTCTTCCATTTCTTCCTCCTCTACTTGACTTGCCTCCTCTCCGTATAACCATTATTTCTAATTTCCCCCATCTTCTTCTCCCAGCAATATCGCCGTCGCCGCCATTGCCTTTGGCCTTGGCTGTGTACCCACCCACGTTGACGTCACCGCGTTCAACGGTTGGCGGGTCATCGATTGATGGCCGCTCACGCCCCCTTCCCAAACATTTGACGTTTTGGAAAAATTGTTCCCGAATGCCGCAGAATCGTGCTCGGGGGGGGGAATGTCCTCCTGGCCTGCATCGATGTTCTAATAGTCGTTTAAAGTAGTCGAATTCTTCTTTTCGATATTTTGAATGGAGACGGGCTGCAGTAATAAGCCGAACCGTTTCGCAAACCTCTTAAACAGCGAATATATTTCCGGGAGACCGTTCGTTTCATAATTGCGCACAGGTGCTCTTGAGTGAACATGGGTTCACAGATTTACACGGGTAAATTTCCGTAGTTGCAGATACGGGTTTCCATAATTGCACTCACGGGTTTCCATAACCGCACTACGGGTGTTTCAGAATAGCCCCTTTGAATGTCCATAATACAACGAACTGTGTATTCATCCCGATTACGTTTCCATAATAAAACGACCGAAACCCATAACAAATCCGACGGCTATTCTATCACCGACGGTGGTCGCGCACAAAACAGCAGCCATATTCGAACAAACTTGCCATGGCCAACTACATTTCCGTAGCCGACGGCTCGTTCCCAAAACCGATTGAAATTTTCAGCAGCGGCGCAAGACTGGAAGCGCCTTTTCAAGGCCCTGGTTCGAGCGTTTCTGGCGATTTTCTTCGTGCCAGCGGGGTCGCAAGCCCCCGCACAGCATGATTCCCAGTCGATGGCAGTACATGATGGGTTTCGTTTCTCTCCTTCTCGCCATCGCTAGCCGACTCAACCCACGCTCGAGGGCCGAGCGTTCGGTGACGGCACGATCACCGTGGAGCTCCGTGTTGTCATCAGATACCGATGATAGGAGCGAGCCAGTGCACAGCATCAGAAGAGGCTTTCACCGTGCTTGCCGTGCCATTACCCGCTGGAGGGCGAGCGTGGTCGTGGTCCGATCACAAGATAGGCCGGGACGTTGTGGCAGACCGACGCAATGGGGCTATTCAATTCGGCGACACAGAAGTAGCAACAGCTTCGGGAGACGTGCGGGAGCCAAGGTGTTGGAGCGCGACTAGGCATCGATCATATCGTTGTCCTGCGGTAACATGGCCATGTGGCTCGAGGAAGTTCAGGATGATCCCGACACCACAGGCCATCGTGCACGCTAAACGCCAGCCTTTGGACCGACGTATCTGCGACCTCGGCGCAGCGGAGTTGAGGACCCTCAGCAAGGGCTGTCCACGGCTGTACAACAAAGCTGCCATCGCGCTAACCAGATGGTTTGTGTGGGACCCGACAGTTACCAGGTGGCTTGGCTTCCCGTGCGCCTACATCCGGTGGTTTGCGGTCAACTACAATAACCATGTCCGTGACCTTCGGATCAAGCAGAACGGGAAGCTGGTGCAGTATTCTTCCGTGGCCCGTGAGAGCCGACAGCGATCACAGTCTTCAGACTCGGCCAAGTTTCGTTGCTCTCGCCCCGGTGGGGCTTCAGCTGTGGCACAATTTAGTATTGTGTTTGTCCAACGCTGGCGCGTCTCCTGCCTTTCCCCCTGTCATTGGCCTGCTGCGCTGGTGACTTTGAGTTTGGCTCAGGCCGCAGCCCGCAGACTGGTGGTGAATATATATATATACACATACATACATATATACACATATATATACATGTATACATATGTATATATATGTATATATATGTACATACATATACATACAGACATATACACATATCTATATATATATATATGTATGCCGCCCTCGTTTCACCATCCTGCAGCGTTGCCGACTTCGCACTGGTGGTTAGGGCGGCACCAGCATCGGTGTTCTATGCTTCTCTACGTCTGCCGCGCTGCGCCGTTTGAGTTTCCTTGCTTGCCACCAGTCCCTTGGTCAGGGGACTAGGTACTGATGTGCGAGTCTCCCACCACAGGGTGGCATGCTCCGCATTCGACGTCCATGGATGCGCATGCGCGCGAATCGACCAGACGGTTGGCCTTGTGATAGCTCACTCGACCTTTCGATATGGGGTAGCGGTAGTAAGTGACAATCATTTAGTAGCGCCTATAAAAAAATATAATCCCAGTGCGACCCGACCTAGGAGTTGGAGCCTTTAGGAAAGCAACATTAGTGGATGCTGTGCTGCTCTATGTTCTGCTCTGCTCTGCTATGCTATGTTACGTTATGTTGCGCTACGCTACGCTGCGCAATGCTATGCTGGGGTAGGCTAGGCTAAGCTCGGCTAGGCTACGCTATGCCATGCTATGCTGCGCTATACTATGCTGCGCTATGCTATGCCATGCTATGACATACTATGTTATGTTGTGTGTTTGTTTTGCCTTCGCTTTTGCCTTCACTTTTGCCTTTGCGTTTGCTCTTGCTTGGCACCCAGGGAGCGCAACTGGGGGAACCGCGCGTTTGCTCTTACCTTTGCCGTTGCTTTTGCTCGGCTCCCAGGGAACTGGGGGAACCGCCCGGGGCGGCTTGCACTGCCCCGCCCCTTTAAGCCAAGCGAGTAAGAACCCTTCTAGGCAGAGCCTAGGTAGGGAATTGAAAATGCATTTAATAAAATCTCGGAAGTAGAAAAACAGGCCATGCTTACTAATAACTAGTAGAGAACAGAGACGCGAGGGACAATGGACTCGCGATCGGGCGCTATTGGAAGCCTCTGGGGGGCCTCTTGTAGGCCCCCTTCGGGGGCCTTATGCCGGCTGCTGCTTTGCGTGGTTTTTTGAACAAAGCCATCGTTTTACGCGAATGCATCGCATGGCGCCGCTCGTCCAGAAACCGAAACAATCCCCGTACAAAAACAAAAAAACGTTGCTCGCGTGCTGGCGACGCCCTCGTCGCTGCGGCGTGCGCAGAGCATAGGGTGCGCAGCCACATGGGCGTCACTCGGGCGCGGACAGCGAGCTATTTGGCGGACGGAAACGGAATATTCCAAATGGGCCCAGCGAAGCCCGTAAGCCGCAAGGGCCGCACGACTCAGATGGCCCATATCACCAATAGGCGGGGGCCGCAGGGCCTTGCTGGAATCCACCCCCCCTGGCAATTCGGCCCCGCGCCGATTAGCCGAGCATCTCCGTCATCACCGTCGGACTTTTGCCCCGCACGCGCGTTCGATTGAAATTAACGGCATTCGAACTGGCTCAATATGCTGGGACATCGCTTCGATTTTGATTTCCGTCAAACGTGCCTGTGATTCGCCCATGTCGTCAATCTGCTGAGACGTCCTCACGACTCGCTCTTAAATTGGCCACCGCGCGCAGGTGACGCTGGCGATGCGTTGCCCGCGCCAAAGCGAGAGCGCCGTTTGAACGCATTTTCGGCCAATGCATGGAAGTTCGGCCCGCATAGTAATATGTCCCCCCCCTACCGGCGGCGTGCCTCGCGCCCCCCTCGTTCCCGAGGTCACGATCTGTATTAAAGAGCGATGGGCGTGCGCTCCCGAAGCCATACTACCCCCCCATTGAAAGCGATGGATCCGCGTCCCGCGCGTTCACGACTGCCCGCGCAAGCAACCGAGGACATCAAGATGGCCGAAGATGCTTCGCAGACGGCCCAAGATGGCCCCAATGCGGCCGAATATGGCCCCAGGCGCCGCGAACGCATCTGGACGGTGTTTGTTGGACCTTTTTGTTGGTGAAGTTCCTTTTTCGGAGCCACGACTCGTGTGAGGGATGTGCCGACATAGGTGGCACGGCGCATGGGAATGGTGCCACTGAGGTCTTGGATGGAGTTCAATATGGGGCCACGAAACGTGTGAGGGGCATGCCCACATGATTGGCGCGGACGCGCGCGAACAGCGCCAGCGTGGCTTTGGGTGGAGCTCCTCATGAGGCCGAGAAACGTGAAGGAAGTGCAAAAACCAGCGGACCAGCGCATACAAACGGTGCCACTGGAGTTTCGGGTGGAGCTCTCTATGCGGCCACGAGGCGTGTTATGGGTGTGCCGACATGCGCGGCGCGGACGCATGTGGACGGTGTGACTGGGGCCTTCGGTGGAGCCCCCCATAGGACCACAAAACGTGTGAGGGGTGTGCCGATATGGTTGGCGCGGGCGCATGCGAACGTTGTCATTGGGGCTTTCGGTGGAGCTCCCTATAGGGCCACCAGTCGCGTGAGGGGTGTGCCAACATGGCTGGCGCGGACGCATGCGGAAAGTGCCATTGGGGCTTTGGGTGGAGCTCCTTAGGGGGCCACGAGGCGTGTGACGGGTGCGTCGACATGTGTGGCGTTGGCGCAAGTGGGCGGTGTCATTGGGGCCTTGGGTGGAGCCCCTTTCGGAGTCAAGAATCGTGCGAGGGGCGCGCTGACATGGGTGGCCCGGACGCGTGCGACTCGTGCCACTTGGGCCGTCGGTGGAGTTGCGTATGGGGCCACGAAATTGGGAGCCGGCGGTAAACCGTCAACCTTGGTTACCGCCGGGAATTCGTAGAGGTTTTTCGATATACATGAATGGAATGCGGGCGCGGCAATCTCGCATTCCGCGCGCGCGAGGGCGCGGATTCATGGAGGAGGACGCGGAGGAGAAGGAGGAGTGAGGAGGAGAAGGAGATGAAGGAGGCTGAGGAAGAGAAGGAGGAGGAGGAGAGGGATAATGCGGAGGAGAAGGAGGAGGAGGAGGAAGAGGAGGATGACGAGCAGGAGGGGGAAGGGTGGAGGGGGAGAAGAGGGACGATGATGATGATCAAGAGGAGGAAGATGAGGGAAGGACGAAGAGAAGTAGCACGAGGAGAAAGAGGAGAAGGAGCAGATGAAGGGGGAAGAGGAGGAGGAGAAGGAGGAGAAGGAAGAGGACGAGGAGCAGTGGTACGAATAGTTGTTTGGCTCCAGCTCTAGTAGCAGACCAAGTTTAAACACGTAGATACTCGCAATTAGCGTTCCTGCTGATCTTCGTCCGATTGATGTGCACAACAGTTATGTAGCTCATTTGTAGCGCGAGTTACATCAAGAAACTCATCATCATCTCTTAAAATATTGGTAAAGTACGAATAGGTGTGCGGGCCCAGCTAGGGGCGCAGGCCGAGTTTGGGCATCTAGATACTTCAGACTAGCGCTTATGATGATATCCTTTCGATTGTTGTGCCAAACAGCTGTGTGGCTCATCTGCAGCTGGAGTTATCTCAAGAAACTCATCAGCAACTCTTTTAAAAAAATAGCAGCGTACAAATAGTTTTTCGGACCCAGCTCTCTTGGCTCACCGAGTTCGGGCATCTAGATACTCGGGACTAGCGTTTCGGATGATTTCTTTTCGATTGTTGTGCCAAACAGCGTTGTAGCTCATCTACAGCTCGAGTTACATCCAGAAACTCATCATCATCCCCAAAAAAGTAGCAGAATACGAATGGTTTTTCGGACCCAGTTCTGATAGCAGACCGAGTTCGCGCATTAGATACTTCAGACTAGCGCTTCTGATGATTCCTTTATTGCTGTGCCAAACAGCTTTGCAGCTCAATTGCAGCTCGAGCTACATCAAGAAACTCATTATCATCCTTGAAAATTAGCAGAGTACGAATAGTTTGTCGGACCCAGCTCTGGTAGCAGACCGAGTTCGGGCATCTACACATTTTGAGACTAGCGCCTTTAATGATATCCTTTCGATTGCTGTGCCAAACAGCTATGTAGCTCATATGCAACTCGAGTTACATCAAGAAACTTATCATCATCTCTAAAACAATAGCAGAGTACGAATAGTTTTTCGGACCCAGCTTTTGGTAGCAGACCGAGTTCAGGCATCTAGATACTTGAGACTAGCGCTTACGATGGCTCCCTTTCGATTGTTGTGCCGAACAGCTCTGTAGCTGATCTGCAGCTCGAGTTAAGTTCCGAAAACCGACAGCACCTGCTAAGATGACACTAAACAGCCGATCCCGCCTGGATGTTTTTTGGCAGTAGTATGTACCCGATCGACCTGAGATCAAGATGGCGAGCGGGAATAATAAAATATGGGGGGGGGGAATCCGAGAGCTCTAACGACCTTTCAAAATTCGAAAGATTACCCCCTGGTGCGCCAGAATTACTCTCTAGCTTCGCCGCTTCGCTCTTGGGGGAGCTCTACGAGTCACACGTGAGGCGCGTGCCGAAATGGTTGGTTCGGACGCGTGTGGAGGGTGCCATTGGGGCCTTCGGTTGAGCTCCCATGGAGCCACGAAGCGCGTGAGGGGTGTGCCCTGATGGTTGGCGCTGGCGCACGTGGACCATGCCTTGGGTGGAGCTCCCAATGGGGCCACGGAGCGTTTGAAGGGTGTGTTGGGGTAGGTGGCGCGGGCACATGTGGACGGTTTCACTGGGCACTTGGGTGGTTCTTTCTAGGCTCTGCGACCACAAAACGTGCGAGGGGTGTGCCGACATGAATGACGCGGACACGGTGGCGATGATGGTGATGATGACCGCGATCACGATGGCGATGATGATGATGATGATGATGATGATGATGGCGATGGTGACGGCGATGATGATAATTACGGTGGTGACGGCGACGATGATGGTGATGGTGGGTTAGCGCATATCCTGCGGCAGCCACCTTTACCTCGTAGCACCGTGACCGAAAGGGCCAACGCATGTGGGTCAAATGTTTCATTAGGACAGGCCGCGAATGACCCAGGCATATATGGTGCGACCACAATGCGTGCAAATGCGAGCCCCATGTTGTGTCAACATTGGTGCCGACAGAATGCACCAAGCCGAATTCAAGCACCAATGCGCGTTCCCAGGGGCGGCACGGTTCGGTTTTTAAGTGTCCGGAAAACATCTCCCGCACTGGGAGCCGGCGGTTAACCGTCAACCTTGGTTACCGCCGGGAATTCGTAAAGCTTCCTCGTGCAATGCGGGCGCGGCAATCTCGCATTCCGCGCGCGCGAGGGCGCGGTTTCATGGAGGAGTACTGGAGGAGAAGAAGTAGTGAGGAGAAAGAAGATGGGAGGGGGAGGAAGAGAAACAGGAGGAGAAGGAGCAGGAGGAGGAGGAGGAGGAGGGAAGGATCAAGAAAGGCATCTTCATCTCTGAAGAAATTGTTTGAGTACGAATAGTTTTCTGGTTCCAACTCTGGGAGCGTGACGAGTTCGGGAATCTGGATACTTCAGACCAGCGCGTCTGATGCTTTTCTTCCGATTGCTGTGCCAAACATTTCAATAGCTCATCCGCAGCTCGAGTTATCTCAAGAAAGTTACCATCATCTCTCTAAGAATCTACCGAGTATAAATAGTTTTTCGGACCCAGCTTTGGTTGCAGACCGAGTTTAGCCGTCTAGATACTTCAGACTAGCGCTTATGAACATTTCCTTACGATTGTGGCGCCAAACAGCTCTGCTCGAGTGAAGTCAAGAGAACAATCGCCATCTCTACAAAAAAACTAGCATAATATCAATGGCTTTTCAGACCCAGCTCCTGGTAGCAGACCGAATTCAAGCGTCTAGATACTTTAGACTAGCGCGCCTGATGATGTTTTTTGTTTCGATTGTTGTGCCGAACAGGTCTGCAGCTCATCAGCAGCTCGAATTAATTCAGTCAAGAAACTCATCGCCATCTCTTTAAAAAAAAGCAGAGTACGAATAGTTCCGCGGACACAGCTCTTGTAGCAGACCGAGTTTAGACATCTAGATACTTGAGACGCACGCGCCTGACGATTCTAGATGGATTAGGTGTGCCTGCCAGCTCTGTACCTCTTCTACAGCTCGAGTTAAATACAGAAAACCGACAGCACCTGTCAAGATGACACTCAACAGCCGATCTCGCCCACACGCTTTTTGATAACAGGTACCCGATCGACCAGAGATTAAGATGGCGAGCGGGAATAAGATCGAAGATGGGGGAAAAAATATTAGAGCTCGACCGACCTTTCAAATTTCGAGTTTTTTTTGTTTTCATAACGAAAAAATCCCGTTGATATTTGTTCCCAACCATCCTGTGGTGTTGGGTCCTCGTTTTGAAGAGACGGTGCCCCGCGTTCCTCCTCCCGCTGCCCCCTCCCCCCTCCTCCCATCATCATCACCATCCTCATCATGCTCATCATCATGAGTATCGTCATCATCATCATCCACATCGTGGTTGTCGGTCATCATCATCACCATCATCATCATCATCATCATCATCGGCACACCCCTCACACGTTTCGTGGCCCCATAGGGAGCTCCACCGAAGGCCCAAATGGCTGCGTCCGCATGCCGCCGCCGCCCAATTTTGGCACACCCCTCACACGTTTCGTGGCCCCATAGGGAGCTCCACCGAAGGCCCAAATGGCTGCGTCCGCATGCCGCCGCCACCCAATTTTGGCACACCCCTCACACGTTTCGTGGCCCCATAGGGAGCTCCATCTAAGGCCCAAATGGCTGCGTCCGCATGCCGCCGCCACCCAATTTTGGCACACCCCTCACACGTTTCGTGGCCCCATAGGGAGCTCCACCGAAGGCCCAAATGGCTGCGTCCGCATGCCGCCGCCACCCAATTTTGGCACACCCCTCACACGCTTCGTGGCCCCATAGGGAGCTCCATCTAAGGCCCAAATGGCTGCCGCCGCCACCCCATTTTTGGCACACCCCTTACACGCTTCGTGGCCCCATGGGGAGCTCCACCGAAGGCCCAAATGGCTGCGTCCGCATGCCGCCGCCGCCCAATTTTGGCACACCCCTCACACGTTTCGTGGCCCCATAGGGAGCTCCATCTAAGGCCCAATGGCTGCGTCCGCATGCCGCCGCCACCCCATATTTGGCACACCCCTCACACGTTTCGTGGCCCCATAGGGAGCTCCACCGAAGGCCCAAATGGCTGCGTCCGCATGCCGCCGCCACCCAATTTTGGCACACCCCTCACACGTTTCGTGGCCCCATAGGGAGCTCCACCGAAGGCCCAAATGGCTGCGTCCGCATGCCGCCGCCACCCAATTTTGGCACACCCCTCACACGCTTCGTGGCCCCATAGGGAGCTCCATCTAAGGCCCAAATGGCTGCGTCCGCATGCCGCCGCCCTCTAATTTTGGCACACCCCTCACACGTTTCGTGGCCCCATGGGGAGCTCCACCGAAGGCCCAAATGGCTGCGTCCGCATGCCGCCGCCGCCCAATTTTGGCACACCCCTCACACGCTTCGTGGCCCCATAGGGAGCTCCATCAAGGCCCAAATGGCTGCGTCCGCATGCCGCCGCCACCCCATATTTGGCACACCCCTTACACGCTTCGTGGCCCCATGGGGAGCTCCACCGAAGGCCCAAATGGCTGCGGCCCAGGCGTGATCCTGGACTGCGGCCGCCACGAGGTCGGGAACGGCAAGAAGGAGGACGACGACTGGTGGCTGGAGCTCTACGCGCTGCTCTCGCGCGCCACGCGCCACGAGGATCTCCTGCTCATGCGGGCGCCGCTCATCGAGTTCTTCCTGGCAGGGCCGCCGGAGGGCTTGCGGAAGCAGCTGGGGCAGTTTGCAGCGCGCACGAAGCGGCGCAGGAGGGAGGCGACGGCCCTCGCCAGAGAGCTGGGCTTCAGCGAGTTCATCCGCGAGGCCTGACCTGGGGAGCGGCCCCGCACGAGCCAGCGGCGCGCGCTGGTTGTCGCTGACGCTTGGATGACCCCAGCTCGTCGTCGGGATTTCTCGCCAGAGGATGGCCGGCGCCTGTCGGGGGATTTCACCCAGATCGCGCCATTTTCGCACGCCTCGCCACGCAGTACGGGGGCGCTATCCGTTGACTCAGAGTCGCAGTGGACAACCCCCGCGCGTCGATGGGATTCCCTCGGGATGACCAGACCGCGTCGGCGAGGACTTCCCAGGCACTTTCGCGCGGCGCCGCCTGCGCGCTGCATTCTGCGTGGCTCGCTGTCGGTCTGGAGGCAAAAACGTCTCCCCTCGTTTCTCGCTCCTCCTGCTTCCCATCGCTTCTTGACCGCGCGCTTCCCCGTCTCGTTTCTGCCGCTGCTGACCTGCCTTCGACATCTACACGGTGTCTCCGTCACCTCTTCCTGCGTGCCCAGTAACAGGTCTGATGATGCGATGATGATACTGATGTGTTGGCTCGCCCCAGTGAGCTCTCCTCCTCCGCCCGCCACCTCCTGCCCGCGCTGCCCTGTGCCTCGTCCATGCAGTGGCGCGGTGGCTATGAGAAGAGGGGCCTAGTTTGGGTGCCCCCTCCTTCGTCTCATATCCGCGCGGCACTCGCAGCTGCATATGGTTGGGTCCTTCGCCAGGCTAATTTTGCCAACTAGCCCCCCAGCGCGCCGGAATTACTCTTCTAGTTTCGCCTTTGATGCACTTAGGGAAGCTCTACGAGTCACTCGGTTCCCCCTGGGATGCCGGCGGCGCCTGTGCGGAAGATGTCCGAGACATAGGCGGCCGCCTCCCAAGGGCGACACCAGCGTGTCCGCGTCGAGGAGAGTTGGACTAGCCCACAACCTCGCAGCTCCCCAAGGAGCTATCCGGGAAACGATGGGAGACGAAGGCCAAGACGCTGGAAAGCTTGCCTGGGGAGCACGGAAGCTCGGCGAAGCGAGCTTCGAAGGAGCTTCGAAGGGGCTGCGAAGGAGCCGTGGACAGGCTTCAGCCGCGCGCTCTGGGCACGAACAAGAAAACGCTTCCTAGGGCCCCGCTGCAGCCTCAGGCAACTCGTTCCGGGGGTGCCCGCCAAGGGGCCTTAGAGAGGAGCTGGCGCGGCCCTGCCTGCCAGCCCCAAAAGTGGAACCCGTGCCCAGGAGCTACCCAGGAATGATTCGTAGAGCTTCCCTATGGGCGAAGCTAGCGAGTGACTCGTAGAGATTCCCGGAGAGCTCTCTGAGAGCTATAAGGCTTTAGATTAGAAGCCGGACGGTGGTGGTGCCTGCCAGCAGCCCATCTTCGCCGGTCCACGATCCCCGGAGGGGCCTGTAAAAGGTCGCAGCTTGTCCGGGAGCGCTTCCGGCACGCGTCCACGCGTGCTTGCACGCGTGCAGGCACGCGCGGAAGCGTCGCTGGCAATGCTTCAGAAGCGCTTCAGGAGAGCTCCCCAGAGCTCTTCAGGAAAGCTTTCCAGAATATTCAGCGCTTCGCAGGGAAGCTTTCCAGCGTCTCCTGAGCTCCGCCACGCGAGGTTTCCAGCGTCTCCAAGCACGCTATGCCGCGCGCGTGTGCTGCGTTTGTGTGAGTGCCTCTTTTCCCGGAGAGCTCTCTGAGAAGAGCTATATGGCTTTAGATTAGAAGCCGGACGGTGGTGGCGCCTGCCAGCAGCCCATCTTCGCCGGTCCAGAATCCCCGCAGAAAGTTGTGTGAGGTCGCAGCGTGTCCGGGAGTGCTTCCGGCACGCGTCCACGCGTGCTTGCACGCGTGCAGGCACGCGTGCGAGCGTGCCTGGCAGCGCTTCAGGAGAGCTCCCCGGAGCTCTTCACTCATCAGGAAAGCTTTCCGGTGTGAATGCCTCTTTGCTTTCCGGGTTTTGGACGCTTCCAGATGCTATCCGGGTCGCAGCGACCTGTTTGAGGTCGCAGCGCGCCTGGCAGCGCTTCAGAAGCGCTTCAGGAGAGCCCCCCAGAGCTCTTCAGGAAAGCTTTCCAGAGTGTGCCTCTTTTCCTGGAGAGCTCTCTGAGAGCTTAGATTAGAAGCCAGACGGCGGTGGTGCCTGCCAGCAGCCCATCTCCGCCGGTCCAGAATCCCCGCAGAAAGTTGCGTGAGGTCGCAGCGTGTCCGGGGGTGCTTCCGGCGCGCGTCCATGCGCGCCTGCACGCGTGCAGGCACGCGCGGAAGCGTGCCTGTCAGCGCTTCAGGAGAGCTCCCCAGAACTCTTCAGTTCATCAGGAAAGCTTTCCGGTGTGAGTGCCTCCTTGCTGTTCCCGGAGAGCTCTCTGAGTTTTAGATTAGAAGCCGGACGGTGGTGGTGCCCGCCAGCAGCCCATCTTACCTCGTAGAGCTCTTCGGCATCGCTGAGCTAGAGGAATTCCGGCGCGGGGTGGAGCTAGTACCTCGTAGAGCTCTTCGGCGTCGATGAGCTAGAGGAATTCCGGCGCGGGGTGCAGCTAGTTTCCTGGAGAGCTTCTCCGGGAGCTATAGGGCTTCAGATTAGAAGCCGGACGGTCGCGGTGCCTGCCAGCAGCCCATCTTCGCCGGTCCAGATCCCCCGCAGGGGCTCGTTTGAACCAGCAGCCCGTCGGGGGGCGCTTCCGACACGCGTCCACGCGCGCCTGCACGCTTACAGGCACGCATGAAAGCGTGCCTGGCAGCGCTTGAGAAGCGCCTCAGGGGAGCTTCCCAGAGCTCGTCAGAAAAGCTTTCCAGAGGTGCCTCTTCGCTCTTTGGGTTTTGGATGCTACCAAGTTCCCGGGGGGCTCTTTGAGAGCTATAGGGTTTTAGATTAGAAGCCGGACGGCTGTGGTGCTTGCCAGCAGCCTGTTCGAGGTCGCAGCGGGTCCGGGGGCGCTTCGGGCACGCGTCCAGGCGTGCCTGCACGCGTGCAGGCAGGCGTGGAAGCGAGCCTGGCAGCGCTTCAGAAGCGCCTCGGGACAGCTTCCCGAAGCTCGTCAGGCAAGCTATCCGGCGTGCGTGCCTCTGCTCTCTCGGTTTTTCCCGGATAGCTCCTTCAAGGAGCTCTACGAGGTTCCCGGCGGTGACCAGGTTGACGGTTCACCGCGGGCGCCAGCTAGAAGCCAGAGGTGGGTGGTTGGGGAGACACCCCCGCTCCACGATCCCCGCAGCGACCTGCTGGAGATCGCAGCGGGTCCGGGAGCGCTTCAGGAACGCGCCGACGCGTGCCTGCACGCGTGTCGCTGGCAGCGCTTTCGAAGTGCTTCAGGAGGCCTTCCAAAGCTCTTCGGGAAAGCTCCCCAGAGTACGTCGCACAGCTCTTCGGCAAGATGAGCTAAGAGGAATTTCGGCGCAGGGTGGAGCTAGTACCCCGTAGAGCTCTTCGGCATCGATGCGCAAGTGGAATTCCGGCGCGGGGTGGAGCTAGTAATTCGTGGAACTCCCTTTAGCGCGTTAGCGGCGAAGCTAGAAGAGTAATAACTCGTAGAGCTTCCCTTAGAGCGTCAGCGGCGAAGCTAGAAGAGTAACTCGCAAAGCTTCCCTTAGAGCGTTAGCGGCGAAGCGAGAAGAGCAATACCTCGTAGAGCTCTTCGTTATCGATTAGCTAGAGGAATGTCGCGGATAGCCTCTTGGGCTATCGATTAGCTACAGCAATGTCGCGGATAGCCTTTTGGGCTAGATAGGGCTGTCGGAAGAAAGGCCGGCGGGTGCGCGTGCATCGCCGCGCTCCCACGCTCTTCGCTTCACGATCCCCTCAGCGGCTTGCCGGGGCTTGCAGCATGCGCCAGCCTGTGCGAACACGTCCCCGTAGAACGTGCCCCAGAGGCCTCGCGAAGCGCCCCGGACAGCGTGCCTCCATGCGTGCAGGCACGCGTGGAAGCGTCGCTGTCAGCCCTTCCAAGGCGCTTCAGGGGGGCCCTCCAGCGACCGTCGAGCTCCGCCGCGTGCGGTATCCAGCGCCACCACGCACGTTTAACGTGTGGCGTAGGCCGCCCGAGAAGCGTAAACTATACCCATAAACCGCGTGCGGAAGCGCGAGACCTCAGGCGCACGCGACGCGTGCATTCCCGGAGAGCTCTCTGAGAGCTATAGGGCTTTCGATTAGAAACCGGACGGTGGTGGTGCCTGCCAGCAGCCCATCTTCGCCGGTCCAGAATCCCCGCAGCGACTTGTTCGAGCCGGCAGCGGGTCCGGGAGCGCTTCTGGCACGCGTCCACGCGTGCCCGCACGCGCGCAGGCACGCGTGGAAGCGTGCCTGGCAGCGCTTGAGAAGCGCTCCACGAGAGCTTCCCAGAGCTCGGCACGACAGCTTTGCAGAGTTGCCTGTTCACTCTCCGGGTTTTTCCCGGAGAGCTCTCTGAGAGCTATAAGGTTTTAGATTAGAAACCGGACGGTGGTGGTGCCTGCCAGCAGCCCATCTTCGCCGCTCCAGAATCCCCGCAGCGAGTTGTCTGGGGTCGCAGCCCGTCGGGGAGCGCTTCCGGCACGCGTCCCCGCGTGCCTGCACGCGTGCAGGCACGCGTGGAAGCGTGCCTGGCAGCGCTTCTGGAGAGCTTCCGAGGGCTCGCTAGGAAAGCTTTCCGGTGTGAGCTTTTCTTTTCTCTCCGGGTTTTGGACGCCACCAAGTCTTTCCAGCGCCTCTCGGGGTCCACCGCGCAAGGTTTTCAGCCCCAGGACGCACGTTTAACGCGCGCGTCAGGGCGCGCAGGTTCCCGGCCGGGGAGCTCTCTGAGAGCTATAGGGTTTTTAGATTAGAAGCCGAACGGTGGCGGTGCCCCCAGCAGCTCCTCCACGGCGCTCCACGTTCGTCGCACCGCGTTGCCGGACCCGGCAGCTGGTCCGGGAGCGCTTCCGGTACTCGTCAACGCGCGCCTGCAGGCGTGCAGGCACGCGCGGAAGCGTGCCTGGCAGCGCTTCAGAAGTGCTTCAGAAGAGCTCGCTCTTCGCTCTCCGGGTTTTGGAAGCTACCAAGCAACTCGTAGAGCTTCCCTTAGCTACTTGCTGGAAGCTTAAGCGTGATACCTCGTAGAGCTCTTCGGTATCGATGAGCTAGAGGAATTCCGGCGCGGGGTGCAGCTAGTAACTCGTAGAGCTTCCTTTAGCTAGTTGCTGGAAGCTTAAGAGTACCTCGTAGAGCTCTTCGGCATCGATGAGCTAGAGGAATTCCGGCGCGGTGCAGCTAGTAACTCGTACAGCTTCCCTCAGCTAGTTGCTGGAAGCTTAAGAGTAAATCCGGCGCGCTGGAGAGCCAGTTGGCAAGAAAAATATCGACTGACTTTTTGATGACTTTTGCTTGGTTAGAAACTATGTTCTCGAAATTCAACCATTCGTTAGAGCTCTAGTATTTTTTCCCGTGATATTCGATCTTATTTTCGCTCACCATCTTGATCTCAGCTCGATCGGGTACCTATTACTGCCAGAAAGCGTCCGGGCGGGATCGGCTGTTTCGAGTCATGTTGACAGGTGCTGTCGGTTATCTGTACTTAACTCGAGCTGTAGGGGAGCTACAGAGCTGGCACGCACAGAAACCGATTCAGAATCATCAGCGGCGTTCATCTGAAGCATCTAGAGGTCTGAACTCAGTCTGCTACTCGAGCGAGGTCCGCGAAACTATTCGTATTCTACCGATTGTCTTGACAGATGCTGTCGGCACTTAACTCGAGCTGTTGGAGAGCTACAGAGCTGATACGCACACGTACTCGATTCGGAATGATCAGACCCCTATGTCTGAAGCATCTAGAGGTTCTGAACTCTGTCCACTACTCGAGCTATGTCCGCGAAACTATTCGCATTCCACGAAATGTGTTGACAGATGCTGTCGATTTTCGATACTTAACTCGAGCTGTAGGAGAGCTACAGAGCCGATACGCACACGCACTCGATGCAGGATCATCATGCGCGCTCGTCTGACGCATCTAGAGGTCTGAACTCGGTCCACTACTCGAGCTAGGTCGGTAGAATTATTCGTATTGTACGAATTTTCTTGGCAGCTGTTGTCGGTTTTCTGTGCCTAATTCGAGCTGTAAAAGAGCTACAGCGGATGCGCACACGTACTCGGTTCAGAATCAGCAGGCGCGTTCGTCTCAAGCATCTAGAGGTCCGAACTCGGTCTGCTAGTCGAGCTAGGTCCGCGAAATTATTCGTATTTTATTTTTTTTTCGAGATGATGGTGAGCTCCTTGACTGAAGTCGAGCTGCATCTAAGCTTGAGAGTTTTTTGGCACAGAAATCGGGAGGGAAGTATCAGACGCGCAAGCGTCTGAAGTATCTAGACGCTTGGATTCGGTTTGTTCTCAGCAGAGAAGCCGGACAACTCTTCATATTCTGCTTTTTTCCTTGTGATGGAACTGTTTTCCTATTCGAGCTGCCGATGAGCTCCCGAATTCTTAGGCACAGCAATCGGAAGAAAATCATGAGGCGCGCTATTTGATAGTATCTAGACCCCTGTACTCTGCTGATTTCTTGGAGACGGTATGGGTTTTCTTGGTCAACTCGCGCTGCAGATGAGCCACAGGATTGTTCTGCACAGCAATCTGAAGGAAATCATCAGAGGCGCTAGTGGAATGTATCTGGACGGCTGCAATCAGTTTTCTTTCAGCGGTCGGGCTGAACAAATATTCGTACTCTGCTTATTCTTTAGAGATGGTATATGGCAAGGAAGCTCTACGAGTCCCCCGGCGGTAACCAAGGCTGACGGTTTACCGCCGGCGCCCAGTAACTCGTAGAGCTCCCCTTAGGTAGTTGCTGGAAGCTTAAGAGTAATAACTCGTTGAGCTTCCCTTCGCTAGTTGCTGGAAGCTTAAGAGTAATTCCCGGAGAGCTCTCTGAGAGCTATAGGGTGTTAGACTGGCAGCCGGCGGTAAAGCGTCAACCAGGTCACCGCCGGGAGCCTCTCAGAGCTCCTGTCTCGCACGGCGCTGCTCGAAACACATGGGGTTAGCTTTCTTACGTGCGAGCTGAACAAACTTGAAACATTACGTTTTCAGTTTTCACCGAAAGTCGGTTCTTTCAAGTGATTTGATAGTAATACTGCAGCTATGGACCTGAGAATTTCACTGGCGGACGCGGCATAACCCACTTCAGCTGCGAAAAATACCAGCTCTTATAACGAATGTTCAAATCTTTCACAATGTTCGCCCAATCGACCCAAAGTTCACACATTGTCCGCCCGGGCCGGGTGGATCAACTAGCTGCACCCCGCGACCGAATTCCTCTAGTCCGGCAAGCGTCGTGCGTGCACGCGTGCAGGCACGCGTGGAAGCGTTCCGGGCAGCGCTCTAGAAGCGCTGCAGGGATGCCCCCGGAGCTGCGAGGAAAGCATTTCCAGAGCATTCAGCTACACAGGGAAGCTTTCCAGCGGTTCCAGAGCTCCGTCTCGCGAGGTGCCCGGATAGCCTCTTGGGCTAGATAGGGTTGTCATTCCCGGATAGCCTCTTGGGCTAGATAGGGTTGTCAGAAGAGAATCGGCGGGTGCGCGCGCGTCGCCGCACTCCCGCATTGACCACTCCACGCTCCCTTCTGTGACTTCCCGGGTTCTGCAGCGTGTCCCGGAGCGCCCGTTCCAACCTGTTGTTGTCCAAAACCCGGATAGCCAAGCGAGAGACGCGCGCGCACGGGTCTCGTCGCGCAAGCGCCACCCCGGGCCGTGCCCCCGGCGCCGCGCGTGCCCCCGCGCTCGCCTCAGACTGCTCCGCACGCTGTGTGCGCATGGAGTGCGGCCAGATGCGCGTCTTAGACGTGCGCGGAGGCGCTGGAAACCGCGCGAAGCGGAGCTCGACGGTCGCTGGGAAGCGTTCCATGAAGCGCTTCTGAAACGCTGACAGCGACCCTTTCACGCGTGCCTGCACGCGTGGGGGCACGCTGCACGCGTGAAGGCATGCTGTCTGGGGTGCTTCGCGGGGCCTCTGGAACACGTTCCACGGAACGTATTGGAACGGGCGCTCCGGGACACGCTGCAGAACCCGGGAAATCACAGAAGGGAGCGTGGAGCGGTGAGCGCGGGAGTGCGGCGACGCACGCGCACCCGCCGGCTTCTCTTCTGACAACCCTATCTAGCCCAAGAGGCTATCCAGGAATACGTTCCCGTAAAACGTGTTCCAGAGGCCTCGAGAAGCACCCCAGACAGCGCGCCTTCACGCGCGCAGCGTGCCCTCACGCGTGCAGGCACGCGTGAAAGCGTCGCTGTCAGCGTTTCAGAAGCGCTTCAGGGGCGTTTTCCAGCGACCGTCGAGCTCCGCTTCGCGCGGTTTCCAGCGCCTCCGCGCACGTCTAAGACGTGCATCTGGCCGCACTCCATGCGCACACAGCGTGCGGAGCAGTCTGAGGCGAGCGCGGGGGCACGCGCGGCGCCGGGGGCACGGCCCGGGGTAGCGCTTCCGCGACGAGACCCGCGCGCGCGCGTCTCTCGCTTGGCTATCCGGGTTTTGGACAACAACAGGTCAGAAGAGAAGCCGGCGGGTGCGCGTGCGTCGCCGCACTCCTGCGCTCACCGCCCCACGTCCCCTTCTATTCCCGGAGAGCTTGCTGAGATCTATAGGGTGTCAGATTACAAGCCGGACGGTGGTGGTGCCTGCCAGCAGCCCACTTCCACCGCTCCACGATCCTCGCCGCGGCTCGCTGGTCCCAGCAGCTGGTCCGGGAGCGCTTCCGGCAAGCGTCCACGCGTGCCTGCACGCGCGCAGGCACGCGTGGAAGCGTTCCTGGCAGGGCTTCAGAACCGCTGCAGGGGAGCCCCCGGAGCTATGAAGGAATATCTCGTAGAGCTTTTCGTTATCGATGAGCCAGAGGAATTCCGGCGCGGGGTGGAGCTAGTACCTCGTAGAGCTCTGCGTTATCGATGAGCTAGAGGAATTCCGGCGCGGGGTGGAGCTAGTAATTCGTAGGGCTTTTCTTTGCTAGATGCTGGAAGCTTAAGAGTAATTCCCGCAGAGCTTTCTGAGAGCTAGAGGGTTTTAGATTAGAAGCCGGACGGTGGTGGTGCCAGCAGCCCATCTCCGCCGCCCCACGATCCTCGCAGCAGTTCGCCCGTCACGGCAGCTGGTCCGGGAGCGCTTCGGGCGCGCGTCAACGCGTGCCTGCGCGCGCGCAGGCACGCGTGAAAGCGTTCCTGGCAGTGCCTCAGCAGCGCTGCAGGGGGGCCCCCGGAGCTGTGAAGGACAGCTTCTCCAGAGCGTACAGCAACGTTGGGAAGCTTTCCAGCGGCTCCAGAGCTCCGTCTCGCGAGATTTCCAACGTCTCCACGCACGCTGAGCCGCGTGCGTGTGCTGTGTTTCTGCGAGTGCCTCTTCGCTCTCCGGGTTTTGGACGCTACCAAGTTCCGCGGCGCTGGAGAGCTAGTTTCCCGGAGAGCTCTCTGAGAGCTATAGGGTTTTAGATTAGAAGCCGGACGGTGGTGGTGCCTGCCAGCAGCCCATAACTTGTACCTCGTAGAGCTCTTCGGCATCGATGAGCTAAGAGGAATTCCAGCGCGGGCTGAAGCTAGTTGGTCGACCCGACGAGAAGAGACAATGTGGTATCTTTGGGTCGGTTTTGCTAAGATTTGAAAGATATTCGACAATTCATTTTGAAAACCCAAATTTTTCGCACCTGTAGTGGGTTATGCCGCGTCTGCCAGTCAAAGTCTCAGGTCCGTAGGCGCAGTATGATTATCAAAACACTTGGAGGAACCGACGCTGGATAAAAAACAGAAAAACGTGTTTTTGTTCGAGTGTTTCGTTTCACGCTCCAGAAGTTTTCTTCATGTGTCCCGAGGATCGCCGTGCAAGACAAGAGCTCTACGAGGTTCCCGGCGGACTGTTCACCGCCGGCTGCCATAGAGTTTTAGAATTCCTTTAGCTAGTTGCTGGAAGCTTAAGAGTAATTCCGAGGCGCTGGAGAGCTAGTTGGCTAGAAAAATATCGACGGACCTTTTGGTGACTTGTGGTCGGTTGAAAACTTTTCGGGGAGCTCTCTGACAGCTAGAGGGTTTTAGATAGAAGCCGGACGGTGGTGGTGCCCGCCGGCAGCCCATCTCCGCCGGTCCAGAACCCCCGCCGCAGCTCGCCCGACCCGGCAGCTGGTCCGGGAGCGCTTCCGGCAAGCGTCCACGCGAGCCTGCACGCGCGCAGGCACGCGCGGAAGCGTTCCTGGCAGCGCTTCAGAAGCGCTGCAGGGGAGCCCCCCCGAGCTCCTGAGGGAACCGGCGGTAAACCGTCAACCTGGTACCTCGTGGAGCTCTTCGTTATAACTCGTAGAGCTTCCCTTAGCAAGTTGCTGGAAGCTTAAGAGTAATTCCGGGGCGCTGGAGAGCTAGTTGGCAAGCAAAATCTCGACGGACCTTTTGGTGACTTTTGGTCGGTTGAAAATTCTGTTCTCGAAATTCAACCAATCGTTAGAGCTCTAGTATTTTTTCCCATGATCTTCGATCTTATTCCCGCTCGCCGTCTTGATCTTAGCTCGATCGGGTACCTTTTACTGCCAAAAAGCAGGGGGGCGGGATCGGCCGTTTCGGGTCATCTTGACACGCGGCGACGGTTTTCTGAACATAACTCGAGCTATAGGAGAGCTACAGAGCTGATGCTTACAGAAACCGATTCAGAATTATCAGGCGCGCTTGTCAGTTGAATCCAAAGGTCTGAACTCCGTCTGCTGCGCGAGCTAGGTCCGCGAAACTATTCGTATTATTCGAGTCATCTTGAGTGGTGCTGTTGGTTTTCTGTACTTAACTCGGGCTGCGGGGGGGCTACAGGGATGCTAATCACAGAAACCGATTCGGAGACATCAGGCGCGCCCGCCTGTCGCACGCAGAGGTCTGAACTCGGTGCTACTCGAGCTAGGTCCGCAAAACTATTCGCATCGCTCGAGTCATCTTGACAGGGACTGTCGGTTTTCTGTACTTAACTCGAGCTCTAGGGGAGCCACATAGCTGATACGCACAGAAACTGATGCAGAATAATCAGGCGCGTTTGTCTGTTGCATCCAGAGGTCTGAACTCGTTCTGCTACTCGAGGTAGGTCCGCGAAACTATTCGTATCGTTCGAGTCATCTTGAGAGGTGCTGTCGGCTGTCGCACGTAACTCGGGCGGTAGGAGAGCTACAGAGCTGATATGCACAGAAACTGATTCGGAATCATCATGCGCGTTCGTCTGTTGCATCCAGAGTCTGAACTGGGTTTGCTACTCGGGCTAGGTCCGCAAACCTAATCGTATTCTTCGAGTCATATTGACAGGTGTTGTCCATTTTCTGTATTGAACTCGGGCTGTAGGAGAGCTACAGAGCTGGTACGCACGTAAACCGATCCAGAAGCATCGGGCGCGTTCTTCTGTTGCATCGAAAGTTCTGAACTCGGTCCGCTACCCGAGATAGGTTCACAAAATTATTCGCATTCAAGCGATATTTGTTTTCCAAACGATGGTGAGTTTCTTCACTAAACTCTAGGAAAATCAGAAGGAAATCGTGAGGCGTGAAGCATCTAGACGCTTGGTTTGGGTCTGTTGTGAACGCAGACGCCAAACACGGATTCGTACTCTGCTATTTTCTCCTTAATGGTATTTTCTACATGCTGCAGATGAGCTGTAAAGTTGTCCAGCACAGCTATGTTTCCCCACATCCTAGGTGGGGTTCTTGTTCCCCACATCATAAGTGGGGTTCTTGTTTTCTTTGCACACCCTCCGCGCAGGATCTCCCGTCCTCCTCCTTCTCCTCTGTTCCTCTTTGCTTCCTCCTCCGCATCATCATCACCATCACCATCACTCCCCATTCATCATCATCATCACCATCAGCATCACCATCACCATCGCACGATCACTGACCATCATCGGCATCGAACGATCATCATCATCATCATCATCATCATCAGCATCATCATCACTACTCGCTGACTCACCACTTCGTCCCCATCATCATCACCACCATGTACCATCAGAATCGCACGATCACTCACCATCAGCACTCATCATCACACCATCATCATCATCACGTCGTCATCATCACCACCACCACCATCATCATCATCATCATCAATCATATATCATCATCAAACTCCGTCGTCATCATCCCATCACCATCAACCACCAAGAGGGGGCCTCGTCTGTGAGTGAATTGTGAGGAAGTCTCAGGCGGGAGCCCCCTCCCGGGCCCGCAGATCATGTTACTAATCCGAGCGGGTCATCGGATTCCTGTAACTGTCGTCACTTTTGGGCTCCTCAGGTCTGAATTTGGAGGAAGTATCAAGCGGGAATCTCGTCTGTGAGTGAATTGCGAGGAAGTCTCAGGCGGGAGCGCCCTCCCTATGGGCCCCGCAGATCATGTTATTAATCCGAGCGGGTCATCGGATTCCTGTAATTGTCGTCACTTTTGGGCTCCTCAGGTCTGAATTTGGCGGAAGTATCAAGCGGGAGCCTCGTCTGTGAGTGAATTGCGAGGAAGTCTCAGGCGGGAGCCCCCTCCCTATGGGGCCCGCAGATCATGTTATTAATCCGAGCGGGTCATCGGATTCTTGCAACTGTCGTCACTTTTGGGCTCTTCAGGTTTGACTTTCGAAAAAATATCAAGCGGGACCCTCGTCTGTGAGTGAACTGTGAGGACGCGTCAGGCGGGAGCCCCCTCCCTATGGGGCCCGCAGATCATGTTACTAATCCGAGCGGGTCAGCGGATTCTTGTAACTGTCGTCACTTTTGGGCTCCTCAGGTCTGAATTTGGAGGAAGTATCAAGCGGGAGCCTCGTCTGTGAGTGAGTTGTGAGGAAGTCTCAGGCGGGAGCCCCCTCCCTATGGGGCCCGCAGATCATGTTATTAATCCGAGCGGGTCACTGGATTCCTGTAACTGTCGTCAGTTTTGGGCTCCTCAGATCTGAATTTGGAGGAAGTATCAAGCGGGAGCCTCGTTTGTGAGCGAATTGCAAGGAAGTCTCAAGCGGGAGCCCCCTCCCTATGGGGCCCGCAGATCACGTTATTAATCCGAGCGGGTCATCGGATTCTTGTAACTGTCGTCATTTTTGGGCTCCTCAGGTCTGAATTTGGAGGAAGTATCAAGCGGGAACTTCGTTTGTGAGTGCATTGCGAGGATGTCTCAAGCGGGAGCCCCCTGTTACTAATCCAAGCGGGTCATCGGATTCTTGTAATTGTCGTCACTTCTGGGCTCCTCAGGTCTGAATTTGGAGAATATCAGGCGGGAGCCTCGTTTGTCAGTGAATCGCGAGCAAGTCTCAGGCGGGAGCCGCCTCCCTATGGGGCCCGCAGATCACGTTATTAATCCGAGCGGGTCGTCGGATTCCTGTAACTGTCGTCACTTTTGGGTTCATCAGGCTTGAATTTGGAAGAAGTATCAAGCGGGACGCGTCAGTCCGGAGCCTTCCTATGGGTCCAGCAGCTCACGTGGTTCCTCCGGGTCATCCTCCGGCGCGCGCTTCCTCTGGGCCGTCCTCCGGCGCGTATCGGCTGAGACGCACGTCGTGCGCTTCCTCTGGGTCGTGTTCCGCACGAGGACGAGGAGGAGGAGGATTGGTAGGAAAAGGAGGAGGGATGATGCAGGACGAGACAGGAAAGCAGGAAGAGGAAGAAGCTGAGGGGAGGAAGGACGAGGAGGAAAAGGAAGAGGAGGAATGCCCGAGGAGGCCCCAATAGGTCCGGGAAGGCCCAGAAGGCTCCAGGAGGCCCCAAGAGGCCCAGGAGGGGGCAGGAGGCCCAAGGAGGCGGCAGGAGGAGGAGGAGGAGGAGGAGGAGGAGGAGGAGGAGGAGGAGGAGGAGGGGGAAGAATATGGAAACGAGGAGGAGGAGGAGGAGGAGGAGGAGGAGGAGGAGGAGGAGGAGGAGGAGGAAGCGGATGAGGGAGAGGGAGAGGAGGAGGACAGGGGATGAGGAGGAGGAGGAGGAGGAGAAGGGAGAGGGAGAGCAGGAGGAGGAGGCAGGAGGCAGGAGGGGCAGGGGGAATGGGGGGGAGGAAGCATAACGAGGGGGAGGGGGAGGAGGTGGAGGAGGCAAGAAGAGGAGGAAGAGGCAGGGGTTGAGGCAGGAGGAGGAGCAGACAGGAGGAGAACGAGGAGGCAAGAGTAGGTGGGAGAAGGGAAGGGGCAGGAGGATACCCCCATGCAAGCTGAAGAGATTATCATGCGGGGTCCTTCCGTCGGAGTAATTTTCTTTGCGCACCCTCCGCGCAGGATCTCTCGTCCTCCTCCCTCTCCTCTGGTCCTCTTTGGTTCCTCCTCCACATCATCATCACCATCACCATCACCCCCCACTCATCATCATCATCACCATCACCACCACGATCAGCACCACCATCACCATCGCACGATCACTTACCATCATCGGCATCGAACGATCATCATCATCATCATCACCCTCATCATCACTACTCGCTGACTCACCACTTCGTCCCCATCATCATCACCACCATTTACCATCAGAATCGCACGATCACTCACCATCAGCACTCATCATCACCACCATCATCATCATCATCATCACATCGTCATCATCACCACCATCATCATCATCATCATCATCATCATCAATCATCAATCATCAATCATCAATCATCAATCACATATCATCATCAAACACCGTCGTCATCATCCCATCACCATCATCCACCAAGAGGGAGCCTCGTCTGTGAGTGAATTGTGAGGAAGTCTCAGGCGGGAGCCCCCTCCCTATGGGGCCCGCAGATCATGTTACTCATCCGAGCGGGCCATCGGATTCCTGTAACTGTCGTCACTTTTGGGCTCCTCAGGTCTGAATTTGGAGGAAATATCAAGCGGGAGTTTCGTCTGTGAGTGAATTGCGAGGAAGTCTCAGGCGGGAGCCCCCTCCTTATGCGGCCCGCAGATCATGTTACTAATCCGAGCGGGTCATCGGATTCTTGTAATTGTCGTCACTTTTGGGCTCCTCAGGTCTGAATTTGGAGGAAGTATCAGGCGGGAGCCTCGTTTGTCAGTGAATTGCGAGCAAGTCTCAGGCGGGAGCCCCCTTCCTATGGGGCCCGCAGATCATGTTATTCATCCGAGCGAGTCATCGGATTCCTGTAACTGTCGTCACTTTGGGGCTCCTCAGGTCTGAATTTGGAAGAAGTATCAAGCGGGACCCTCATGCGTGAGTGAATTGGGAGGACGAGGAGCCCCCTCCTTATGGGGCCCGCAGATCATGTTACTAATCCGAGCGGGTCATCGGATTCCTGTAACTGTCGTCATTCTTGGGTTCCTCAGGTTTGAATTTGGAGGAAGTATCAAGCGGGAGCCTCGTCTGTGAGTGAATTGTGAGGAAGTCCAAGTACGCGGAGCCGCCGACGGTGGAGATCCAGCACGCCATCAGGGCATTCTCTCAGATCCCTTGCGTCTTCGAGCTGAAGGGCACGAAGCGCTTCGAGCCGGGGGACCCTCTGATCGCGCTCTGGGGCTGCATGCGCGAGGGCAAGCGCTTCCCACCAGAGGTCTGGTCTGCCTGGGAGAAGACGTTGGCCTCTGACAACCACGGCGTCCTGGACCCACGGCACCAGCACGAGAATTTCCGGCTCGGCTACGGCATGGGCATCTACTGGGAGACGCTGGCGAGGTGGATCAACACGCGCGTTCGTCGCGACGCGCGGCGCGCCCCCCTCGTCTTCCTGCAGGCCGTAGACGAGCGCGGCACGATTCAAGGCGACCCAGACGCAGGCCGGCGCCTCCTGAACGTCCCGAACATGCACAAGACTGGGCGCCGGCGGTAAACCGTCAACCTTTCTTACCGCCAGGGACTCGTAGAGCTTCCTGAGAACATATAGTGTCGAAAAAAATTGCAGATAACGAATAGTTTTTCAGCCCAAGCGATTTCAGACCTCTCGATGCAACAGCCGAACGCCCCCCGATGCTTCTGGATTGCCTTCATTGCGAGCTCTGTAGCTTTCCTACAGCCCGAGTTACGTGCGTTAATCGACAGCACCTTTCAAGATGACTCGAAAACACTATCGACGACCTCCGCGGGAGCAGTGGGACGCGACAGACCCCGCTGCCTGACTGGGAAACTCTGGGACAAATCCAAGTCCCCAGTCAGGCGATCGCCGAAAACCGAACCCCCACCACCAGGGCGGGCGGGCGGGAAAAACCGAACACCGAGCAGCCGGCACCAAGAAGACCGCCCCCAGCGGCCCACCGAGGGAGCGCGCCGCCTGCGACCAACACCGCGGGCACCATGGCCGCGAGCACACGGCCACCGAGCCCCCGAAAGGGAACTGCGGCGCCACCGCCCCCAAGGGCAAAGACGACGACGACGCCGACGACAGACAGACAGACAGACAGACAGACGGACGGACAGACAGACAGACAGACAGACAGACAGACAGACAGACAGACAGACAGACAGACAGACCAACGGCCCAGAGAGACCGACGGACAACCGCGACCTCACCGAGGCCCCCAGGCGCGTGAGAAGCAACACCGCCGACGGGAAGCGCCGCCAGGCACCACCAGCTCCACCAGGAGCACCCACTTTGGGATAAGACGAGTGAGCAAAGAAGCGGAGGAGTACATAGACAACTCCGGCCGCTCGTTGTTTTCTCGCGCTGAAAACGCCACGGAGAACAAAATGGCAAACCCAGCTCGAGTATCAGGCCGAGTTCAGACCTCTGAATGCGACAGGCGGACGCGTTTGATGTCTCCGAATCGATTCCTGTGATTACCAGCCCTGCAGCCCCCCTACAGCCCGAGTTAAAAGTGCAGAAAGCCGACAGCATCTTTTAGGATAACTCGAGCAATACGAACAGTTTCGCGGACCTAGTTCGGGAAGCAGAGCCAGTTCCGAGCTCTGGATTCCACAGACGGACGCGCCTGATGTCTCCAAATCGATTGCTGTCACCACCAGCACTGTAGCCACCCTACAGCCCGAGTTAAGTGCAGAAAACCGACAGCACCCCTCAAGATGACTCGAACAATACGAACAGTTTCGCGACTCTGGATCGGGCAGCAAACCGAGTTCAGAGCTCTGGATTCAACAGACGAACGCGACTGATGATTCTGAATCGATTTCTGCACGTATCAGCTCTATAGCTGTCCTATAGCTCGAGTGAAGCACAGAAAACCGAGAGCGCCTGTCAAGATGACTCGAATAATACGAATAGGTTTGCGGACCTAGCTCGGTTAGCAGACCGAGTTCAGACCTCTGGATGCAACAGACGAACGCGCCCGATCGTTCTGAATCGATAAGGTGTGCTTACCAGCTCTGTAGCTGTCCTATATCTCCAGTTAAGTCCAATATACCGACAGCGCGTATCAAGATGACTCGAAACGGCCGATCCCGCCGCAGTGCTTTTTGGCAGTAAAAGGTATCCGATCGAGCTGAGATCAAAATGGCGAGCGGGAATAAGATCGAATATCACGGGAAAAAATACTAGAGCTCTAACGAATGTTCGAATTTCGAGAACAAAGTTTTCAACCGACCAAAGGTCAGCAAAAGGTCCGTCGAGATTTTTCTTGCCAACTAGCTTTCCAGCGTCCCGGAATTACTCTTAAGCTTCCAGCAACAACTTGCTAAGGGAAGCTCTACGAGTTACGGGGGACATCCACGGCGTCTTACCGGCACACGTCGGCATGGAGGTCCGGTTCACGGCCGTGCAGGAGGCTGAAGAAGAAGTTGGGGCTCGTGCAGGAGCAATGGGCCACCATCGTGTCCTTCGAGTTTCACGCGGACGACGAGCGGGGCTACGAGGAGCGCGCGCCGGGCCAGCTCTTCCGCCCCTGCTTCCCACCGCAGGGAATCTGGCTGCAGGTGCACGGCTTCCAGGAGTCCCCGATCTACAAGGAGGTCGCCGAGGTGCTGCAGCAGGGCGCCGACGGCGCTGCCGACGACGGCGAGGCCGAAGCGCGGGCGAGGAGCTTGCTCATGTTCAGGCCCAGCGAGCAGGAGCTCACGCGGCAAAGCTCGGGGGCGCACACTGCGCGCCGCTCGGGATTCACACTGACGCGCGCGTCCTACCTGACCTCCACGCAGTCGCAGGGCCAGACGCTGCGCAAGGGCGTCACCATCGACTGCGCCAGGGATGAGGACGCTGGCCGCCCGGGCATGTCGGGCGATATGTGGTGGCCGCACCTCTACGTCATGTTCTCCCGCGCCACGCGCATGCGGAACATGCGGATCCTGCAGCCGCCCGCGCGAGAGTTCCTGGAGCGCGGGCCGCCGGCGCTCCTGCGGAAGGCGCTCGAGGAGTTCGACAAGAAAGCGGTGGACTCCAGGGCTGAGGCGGAGCAGCTCGCGGCAGAGCTGGGTTTCATGCTGCCTCCCGCCTGAGCGCCGCGGCGCGCGGCTGGAGGCCCGCGGGGCTGTCCCAACGGCTAGCTCCCACGCCCCAGCGGCCTGCGAGGTTGTCTCAACGGCCCAGCCCGAAGGTTTGCCCCGACGCCTTCGCGATCTAGCCGTCGGCAGACGCGCGCGCGCTGGCCGAGGCGGCGACGGCGCTGAGGAAAATGGATTTGCTTGCTCCGACGAGGGGGGAGGGGGGGTGCACATGGAGAAAGGGCAGGGGGATGAGGAGGGAAGGGGCACGGGGGAGGCCGACGACGAGGAGGAGGTGGCGCGAGAAGAGGAGGAGGAAGAGGAGGAGGAGGAGGAGGAGGACGAGGAGGAGGAGGAGAAAGAGGAGGAGGAAGAGAAATGAAGGGGGCGAGAGGAGAAGGCAGTGCAGGGGGCGAGAGGAGAGGGCGTCCGCCAGGAGGAGGAGGAAAGGGCAAAGGGTAATCTTCACAGATTCTCACGCGGGGTCCTACCGACGGAGTAATTTTGGACATAATATGCGTCAGGAAGCTCTACAAGCCCCCCGGCGGTAAGAAAGGTTGACGGTTTACCGCGGGCGCCCAATCGATGAGCTAGAGGAATCTGTTGCTGTCCAAAACCCGGATAGCAAAGCGAGAGACGCGCGCGCACAGGTCTCGTCGCGCAAGCGCCATCCCGGGCCGTGCCTCCGGCGCCGCGCGTGCCCCCGCGCTCGCCTTAGACTGCTCCACACGCTGTGTGCGCATGGAGTGTGACCAGATGAGATGCCTTAGACGTGCGCACAGGCGCTGGAACTGGGCGCCGGCGGTAAACCGCCAACCTTCCTTACCGCCGGGGGACTCGTAGAGGTTCCTGATAATATATAATGGAAAAAATGCAGAGAACGAATAGTTTTTCAACCCAAGCGATTTCAGACCTCTCGATTGGCGCCGGCGGTGAACCGTCAACCTAGTCACTGCCGGGAACCTCGTAGAGCTTCTTACACTGGTAAGAGTGCTGGGAATCGAATTAGAGTCAAAAAATACAGATTTTTCGGAAATCTTCATTTTCGTGTTTTATAGCCCCCAAATCGCTCAGCGATTTGGGGGGCACAAAAATCTTCAGGGCGCACATGAGTGCGCCTCTCTGCCTTTATGCATTTTGGCTTCCATGCCTCGGTTATCTATGCGCTTGACCGCGGCAGTGGCTCCTCGCAGCGAACTCGCGGCTCTCTGCTGGTGCTCCTCGTTGCCACTTCGCCGCCGCTCCTCGTCGCCATTGCCTTCCCGCGGTCAACTTCGGTGACGGCGCCGCAACAGCCCCGAGGGGGGCTGCTCTGCAGGGCGGAACGCCCTTGCGCGCGTGGCCCGTGGCAGCGCCACAACAGCCCTGAGGGAGGCTGCTCTGCAGGGCGGAACGCCCTGGCGCCAGTGGCCCGTGTCAGCGCCGCAACAGCCTTGAGGGAGGCTACTCTGCAGGGAGGGCGGAACGCCCTGGCGCCAGCGGCCCGCGTCGCGCCGCAACAGCCCTTTAGGGGGGCTGCTCTGCAGGGCGGAACGCCCTGGCGCCCGTGGCTTGCGGCAGCCCTGCAGCTGCACGTCCGTGCGGGAGCGCGCGAAGCATAGTGCTGCGACGTAAAATTTTCGCCGCCGCTCCTCGTCGCTATTTCGCTTGTTGGGCAGCGGCTGCGGTTCAGATGTGCCCAGTTCGCTGGCGCGGCTGCCCCAGGCGTGGCGGCGTTCGAGCCCAGGTGTGCTCGTTTCGCAGCGGCTGCGGCCCAGGTGTGCCCTCTCCGTTCTCGTGGCAGCCCCAGGTGTGGCAACGCTGCGCGCCTCCCGTCGCCACTGCCCCTTCCTGCCGGCGCTCCTCGTCGCCATTTCGCCGCCGCTCCTCGTCGCCACTTCGGCGCTTGTTGCGCAGCGGCCGCGACGCAGGCGCGCCCAGTTCGCTGGCATAGCTGCCTCAGGTGCGGCGGCGCGCTCGGGCCCAGGTGTGCTCGTTTCGCAGCGGCTGCGGCCCAGGTGTGCCCAGTTCGCTTTCGCGGCTGCCCCAGGCGCGGTGGCGCGTTCGGGCCCAGGTGTGCTCGAGGGGCGGCCCGTGCCTGCCCCAGGTGTGGCTGTGCGGCTCCTGTCGCCGTGCTTGCGTTCTGTCCGTTTCTCTGGCTGTTTGCCGGCGCTCCTCGACGCTGCTTCGCCGCCGCTCCTCGTCGCGCATTCCTGCAGGTCGGTAGGTGCGCCCGCAGGTCGGGCGCCATCCTCAGGCATGCAGCCGCGCAGGGCGGAACGTGCATCCGCAGGTCGGGCATCAGCTGCTGCCATCGTTCCCGAAGGCCGGGAGGCGCCCCCGCAGGTCGGGCACCATCTTCAAGCACGCAGTCCCGCAGGACGGGAGGTGCACACGCAAGTCGGGCACCGACTGCTGTCATGCGTTCCCGCGGGCCGGGAGGGGCGCCCGCATGTCGGGCACCAACTGCCGCAGCGGCAACCCTGAACAAGGTTCGCTCTGGCACACGTGGCGGGGAGGCGCCTGCGCGCCACGCAAGGCACCCGCAGGGATGGCGCGCTCGCCAGCCGGGTCGCAGGGCATCCACAGGACGAGCCGCCATCCAGGCGAGGAGTAGCGTCGCAGGCGGTGGGGCACCGCAGGTCGGGCAAGGCATCCTCTGGGCGGAGTGCCTCTCTGGCCGTTACGCAGGCAGTACCCGTGCAAGTCGGGGAAAGGCGCTCGCAGGTCGAGCTCGCCATTTCGCAGGTCAGGAGCGCCCCCGCAGGACGGGGGGCGCGACGCCCACAAGACGGGCCCGCGAGACCAGCAGAGAGCCACGAGTTCGCTGCGAGGAGCCACTGCGCACGCCACCAGCGCCAAGCCAACCAACCGACCAACCGATGGAGGAAGCGGAAGAGGGGCCACCTGCTGCGAAGCAGCCCTGGGCGTGTGAGACAAACGCACGCCGCGGTCAAGCGCATAGATAGCCGAGGCATGGAAGCCAAGATGCATAAAGGCAGAGAGGCGCACTCATGCGCGCCCTGAAGATTTTTCTGCCCCCCAAATCGCTACGCGATTTGCGGGCTATGAAAATCTTTGCGGGCTACCATATTTCATCCCCACAAGTGGGTCGACGCTCCCGCGCCGCCGTTGGGCCAGCGGGAGACAAGGCGCCGCCAGACTGGACCTGACTGGAGTGTCTCCACGGGCCCAATGCTTCCAGCGTGGCGAGGCTGGCGGCGCTGAGCCACGCGAGTGGCGCACGCGCGGGAGTCAAGTTTTGCAACGAACTCTGCGCGCCCAACGCATGCAAACGCGACGACTGTGTGGTTCGCCGCTCGCAAATGGGCAAGCGCGGCCCACCAGACGCCGGCGCGCAACGCGCGCAGGACAACCAGCGCCCCTGCGCGCTGGACATGCCTGCCTGCCAATGCACGTTGTTTCCGGCCGAACGCGATCGAACTTTGAGTGCAATTCCGGGCGCGCCAGCGCGTGCAAGCACGCAAATCGCTATCCTATTGCAACGCTGGGCGTGCCTGATTCAAATCTCAGAACAACTATGAGCGCCAGAGCGCGCCTGCGGCCGAACACGCGGATTCACGCGCGGATTGCGATGCCGGGCACGCCTGCGCTGGCCTGCGCCTGCGTGCGCGGAATCGCGCTCCGATTATGATTCCGGGCGCGCCTGCGCCCGGACTCGCGATCACCTTTCATTGCGATTGTGGGCGCGCCGGCGCCCGCAGGTGCGACCTCGCATACCGACTGGAGTGTTGCTCGCGCCTGCGCGCGCCAGTTCGCGCGCTGATCACGATTTTTGGGCGCCCACGAGCGCGGGCAGAATCGCGCTACGATTGCGTGGCAGGGCACCTGCGCCCATAAGCGCCGCCTACGCTCTCCGAATGCGACTCCGGGCGCTGCCTGAGCGCTCGGACTGCGGTCCTGGGCGCGCCTGCGCCCGAACGCGCGGAAGCTCTGACAGCGAGTCTGCGCCGAAGCAGAGCTCGAACGCGCGGATCGTGCTCTGATTGCGTTCCCGCGCGCGCCTGCGCCCGAATGCGCGCACTCGCGCTCCAATTGTGCTTCTGGGCACGCCTGCGACCGTATGCAGTCAATCGCGCACTGATTGTGATTACGGGCGCGCCTGCGCGCCTGCGCCCCTGCGCACGCCTGCGCCTGAACGCGCGGAATCGCGCTCCGATTGCGCTTCTGGGCACGCCTGCAGCGCGTCATCGCGCTCTGATTGTAAGTCTGGGCGCGCCTCGTTGCCACTTCGCCGCCGCTCCTCGTCGCCATTGCACTCCCGCGGTCAACTTCGGTGACGGCGCCGCAACAGCCCCGAGGGAGGCTGCTCTGCAGGGCGGAACTTCGCGTGGCCCGTGGCAGCGCCGCAACAGCCCTGAGGGGGGCTGCTCTGCAGGGCGGAACGCCCTGGCGCCAGTGGCTCGCGTCAGCGCCGCAACAGCCCTGAGAGAGGCTGCTCTGCAGGGCGGAACGCCCTGGCGCCAGTGGCCCGTGTCAGCGCCGCAACAGCCCTTTAGGGAGGCTGCTCTGCAGGGCGGAACGCCCTAGCGCCCGTGGCTTGTGGCAGCCCTGCAGCGCCGCAAGGGCGGCTTGTAACCCACCCACATCCACCCGCTTGTTCTGCTTTTGGGTTGGGTCGACCTTCCTGCCAGACGGGCCCGTGGAGACACTCCGGTCAGGTCCAGTCTGGCGGCGCCTTGTCTCCCGCTGGCCCAACGGCGGCGCGGGAGCGTCGACCCACTTGTGGGGGTGAAATATGGTAGCCCGCAAAGATTTTCTCGATGTTCATATTCTCTCAGCCCCGGGAAGTCAACTCTCAACACCCACACACTCACACGCATACACACGCGCACAGACACAGAGACACACAGAAACACAGACGCACAGACACACACACAGACACAGAGACACACACGGACACACTGACACACTGACACACAAACACACTCACTCACAGACACAGACACATAGACGTACAGACACACAGGTACACACACACACACAGACACACAGACGCACAAACACACAAACACACAGACGCACAGACACACAGACATACAGACACACAGAGACGCAGACACAGACACACAGACACGCAGACGCACAAACACACAAACACACAGACGCACAGACACACAGACATACAGACACACAGAGACGCAGACACAGACACACAGACACACAGACACACAGACACGCATACACACGAACACACATACACAAACACACAGAGACACAGACAAACAGTCACACAGACACACTGACACACTGACAAACACTGACACACTGACACACTGACACACTGCCACTGCCACACTGACACGCTGACACACAGGCAGACAGACACACTGACACACAGACACACAGACACAAAGGCACACGACACACAGACACACATACTCACAAAAGATTCTCGCGCGGCCGCTCACCTCTGGGATGGTTCTGCGCGCTCGCACGGACCGCTGGGCGACACGCAGCGCGCAGCCGGGCAGGGGAGCACGAGAGACCCCAAGGAGCCCTCGAGACCCAGCCCGGCTGGCACACAAGACACCCCAGGGAGGGCGGGCGGGAAAGCCGGCCGCGCCGGCGGAAAGCGACGCCCCAGGCGACCAGCGCCCGCGGCCCGCAGGAGGGCGCGCCGGCCCGCCAGAGCGTCGCCCCGACGAGGCCGCGCGCGCCCAGGCCACACTGCACAGCCGTTGGCCTGCAGCGTAGCCACGCGGCTCCCACGGGAGCACTGGCCGATATTTGCTACCCCGCCTCGGACCCGGGCGGCAAGGGGAGCGGAGACGCCGAAAGGCAACCGAATCACCGAATCCCCGAATGGGGACAGAAGCGGCCTGTGAGAATCTTCCTCCCCAGAACCAAAGCTTAGGGATGATGAAGATTCTCGCGCGGCCGCTCACCTCTGGGATGGTTCTGCGCGCTCGCACGGAGCGCTGGGCGACGCACAGCGTGCAGCCGGGCAGGGGAGCACGAGAGACCCCAAGGAGCCCTCGAGACCCAAAGCTGGGGCTCTCGGCGACCCGGACCCCAATCCCACTGCTGACGACGAGAGCACAGCACACAGCAGCAGCAGCAGCACCCGACGATAATTCTCACAGTTTCCACCGCTCACGGCGCGCCGTCGGACGCAGACGAGTCCGAAAACTCCATTGGCCACACCGCAGCAGTCATGGCGTCTCTGGAGGCGGCAGAGGCGCAGCCGAACGCAGCGACGCCACGCCAGCCTCCACTGTGGAAGAGCGCCGGCACGCCGCCCGCCGCTAAACACTCGTCCGCCCAGCCTCTGCGGAAGGCATGCGTGCCCCACTCGGCCGCGCGCTCGAAGCCGAGCGCCAGCGCCGATGCTTTCAGCGTGGCCAGAGCTGCCCTGTAGGACAGGCCAGGGAAGAGGCGCCCCCCCCCAGCCCGGCGCTGCAGGACGCACACCCCGCACAGCTGCCGCGACTGGAGCACGCAGGTGCACCGCCTTGTCACCACCACTGTCTCTGTGTGCATCTTGCGCTTGTGCAAGTAGATGCACGCCTTGGGCAAGCCCCCGTCGACCGAGAGCACGACCCTGGAGCGCGGCCCGTCGTGCTCCAGAGGCACCACCTCCGACGCGAAACGGAAACAGAAGTGTCTGGCGACGACGAAGGAATCCGCCACCAGAGGGTCCCGGAGCACCTCCCGCACGTGGCCAGCAACGCTGCGGGTGTCGTGCGCACTGGCCCGCGCTCGAAAGCGGCTCGTGCCGGGCACCGTTTTGGCAGCCCCCCGTGCCAGACTTGAGGCGTCTTCCAAACACCCCTGAGGGACCCGGACCAGCCGCAGGGCCGCCCGGACCTGGGCGCAATACGTCATCAGCGTGTTGCCGTTCTGCACTGCGAAAGCAAAGGCCCCCAGCACGCTGTCTGTCGGCGGCCACGGCGGCACTCCCAGGCCCTTGGCTACTTGGCTCCCAAGCCGCACTGCGGACGCATACTTGTAAGCAATCCGATGCTACCCGCAGAGCTCTCGTCTCAAGAGCTCCTGCGTCGCTGCGAACTCAGACATATTGCCCACCAATTGCAAAGCACGCTCTCTCGGGTTGCCCCCTGCGCCTCCGTGACGCCGAGCCCACGCCACGTGGCCCACGCCACTTGCAACGCGGCCGGCGGCGCCACAGGAGAGCGCCTCCCGGAAGGGAAAATGGCCAAGAATTCACTGGCCAGCTCTCGGAGGCACGGCCAGACGTCCCGAAGCTCCTGCACACTCATGTCGTTGAAGTCACCTCCGGCCACGGCCCCGCCACTGGCGAGAGCGCGCAACACATTGTCAGGCGATGCGGGTGGTAACGCGGCGGCGTGCGCCGAAGCACCCCCGTGAACCACTGTTCAAGAGCAGGCGGCACCACATCATGGGAGCACGCTTCTTCTGGCGGCCCAGGGTCCGAAGCGCCATCGCCCAAAGCCCACCGCGCGCGTTTGCGGTTGATGAACTCAAGTGCCATGTTGGGCCAAGCTGACTACGGGTGCGCCGCCGCACGCGGCAAGAAACGCGGACCAAGCAACAACTGCGCACTTTTTTCCTTCCTCGCGAATGCATGCCCGTCACCGCTTCTGCTGCCAGAAATCCACTGCCGGCCAAGCCCACTCGAGCGAACGAAGCCGCGAGAGACCGCTGTGCCAACTCCGATGCCTTCTGCTCTGGACGAGTTGGCCAGTCTGCCAAATTTAAATGTGAGGGCACGCGGAATGCACTTAAAAAGCGGCCGCGGTCTGCTGCAGCAAACCACGCGCCAGCCACCATAGCATTCCAGTCACGCTGGCGGGAGCACCCGCGGAGCAGCGTCCCGAAAGCGACTGTCGAGTCGATAAAAATCACAACGTCGAGCCCCGCTACGCCTTCGGGCAGACTGAAATAGTGCCAGAGTGCACACACTGCAGCTACTAGCTCCCAGGTGTGGATTTGCTGCTGACGCGGGCAGGCCCACCTCGCAAGCCAGCCCGGCACTGGCGCTGAAGCGAAAAACTTACGCCCGGCCAGCACTGCCACCCAAGCCAGCACGCCTGCTCCCGAGGCGTCAGTGTACACCACCAAACGTGGCTTCACCGATGGCGACAGCGGGACGGCCCTGCTCGGCTGCGAATTGAGGAGCCGCTGCCACCACAGGAGCGCAAAGCGCAAACGCTTGGAGATGCGAGTGCTTCTACCGGCTGAATGCCGGAAGAGCAGCGCCAGATAGACGCGCGCGCCCTTCCCGAAGACTGCTGTGGCCCCCCAGCTGAGCCGGCCGGCCAGCTTCTGCGCGCGCTGGCGTTAAACGCTGGTCCCGGAGCACCTCTGCGATTTCCGCCAGCCACTTGGCGCACTTGTCGCTGGGCACGACAAAGTTTAAACACTCTGTGGTTGCGTCCACGGACACACGAACGCCCAGCGCAACAAAACTCAAAGCTGCCGTAACTGCTTTATGTGAATCAAGACGCCAGCCCAGCAAATCCTGGATGACGAATCTAGCTAAAGAGGCGGCGCCTACGGCGCTATCACCCCATTCGTGCCTTTGCTCTGCATCAACGCCGAAAACATCGTCCACGAAACGTGGATACACGATGCTAAACAAACGCAAAAAGTATGGCTTGAAAAGCCGCGCCCACGCGCTGCCAGGCATGGACACTCGCCCCCCCCCCAAATGGACAGCAGAACAGCTGCAAAAACTGATCCTGCGAGACGGACTCCGCCGTCACAGCGGCCGCAAACAGGAGGTGGTCACTATGCAGCGGGAGAGTTTTGTAGGCCTCGCAGACGTCATCCTTGCGGAAGCGGACGTCCGCTGCGCTGGCTCCACCAGCGACGAGGCACTGCGCCGCCGCCACTAAATCATCGAGAGTTTCGTGGGCGACGCGTTCGGAGACCGTGGTCGCGCCATTGACCCCAGAAGCTGTGAGGTCATCGATGGCACGGACCTTGAGAGACCACTGTCCATCGCGAAAGCGCCAGCCCTCGTCCACAGCGAACCGAGGGGACAACACCACGCCCGAGAGATCCGATGGCAAATCGCGCCAGTCGGCCTGTCCAGCCGCCACCTCCGCCCAGATGCGGGCCTCGAGGCCTTCTGCAACGCGACCGTCCCTGGCGGGTGCGTTTCGGACTCTTTGCAGGATGCTAGCGTTGGCGCCTGGCGCTGCCTCCAACAGCTCCTCTGGCGATGCGTGGCTAACGGCGTCGCTCAAGCACATGGCACCACTCGGGGGGATGTACCCCGCTAGAGGGAAACCCTGCGCGAGCGATGCTGCGAGGTGACTGTCTGGAGAGCCCGAGGCCTCCAGCATCTCGGAAAACAACGCCAAGTTCTTTTCAGGCCCCAATATGGCACGGACGTGCGCCGGCAAGCGCGCGCACTGGTCGCGCCACGCTAGCGCCGTCAGCTGTTGGCGGTGCTTCCAATATTTCAACTGGCGCCACCTGAACTCGCACAGTGCGCTAGGGTCGGCTGAATGCCAATTAATTGCATCTCTGGACGCCTCAGGGATGGAAAACTCCCCGGTGCACAGCGGCAGGTGCAGCGCCCAGTCTAACTGAGCAAACGGGTCCATGCCCGCTAATCTAACAGGATCACTTAAAAAGTGCTCTACAGCGCCACAGAGAGCAGAGAAGCCTTCGCCGGCGCTAAACACGCCCGAGGCATCGCCGAGGGGTTGTCCCTCTCCCGAAGGCGCCTCGCTGGAGGCAGACGCCGGTTCACTTCACCAGCTGGACCACTTCTTCTCCTGGCCTTTGGTGTGCCACTGCGCAGAAGCTGCGCCCTTGCCTTTGGGCGGGCTCCTGGAGCGCTGGGGCGTGGTCGGGGCCAGCCTGGCGGGCTTGCTCTGGTTTCCGCTTTTGTCTGGCTTGCGACCCTTCTGGCCCCCCTTGCCCTGCGCTCCCGGCTTGCCTCCTTGCGAAGGCACGTGCCCCTGCGATGACGCCGGGCCGCTCGTCTGCTTCGAGAGTTGGCCCGGTTGACCTCCTCGGCGCGCTGCTTGACCTTGTGCGAGGCGTCTTCCAGCACGTCACGATCCAGCCTGCACAGCAAGACCTCGACCTGGTCGTCCTGGCCCTGCTCGAGGGCACGGGCCAGCTTCTGGCGGAGAAGCAGGTCGTAGTAGAACGCAACGCTCGTGCCGCCGCGCTCCTCACACAAGCGCACCAATTGCATTTCGTACGCCCAGTACTGCACGGGCGTGATCACCTTGGAGAGAACCATTTTGGTGCCCCAATCGTGGAGGTGACCGAGAAAATTCGCGAAGCCCATGAAGCCGATCCGCTCCTCCATGGTGCGGGCCCGCTTCGCTTCCCGGGCCTCCGTGACTTTGTCACCGATGGTCCCGTTGCCCACGAGGACGTCCAGTTTAGGCGTTTTCGAAAACCCTGGGCGGAAGTTCGCGAGCAGATCTTCTCCCTCAGAGGAGCCCACCCATTTCCGGCCCTTATCCCTGGCAATCTTCGCCGACGGGAGATTCTCCATCCGGAGAAGCGCCTCTTCTGTGGGGAGTAAATCTCCTTGGACGCACCGGAGCCCCACTTCAGCGATCCTGTCCTGCAAGTTGAAGCTCAACGTCCCGCGCTTAGCTTCTTTCTCCGCCTTGGCGTTTTGCACCTTGGCCCACTCTGCAATGGCCTGGGCAGTCTGGTCCGCGGCGCTGCTGGAGCCCGGGCAGCCCGACGGGAACTCACGCATCGCCTTCGTTTGGACCTTGAGGGCCAAGGTGATGTGGGCAGGTTTGAGCTTGAAGTTTTCCCATTGCTCCTCTTGGTCCTGGTCGAAAGGAACAGCGTTCACTTGCAAGCTACTGATGACAAAATCTCGCATCTTCTCTCCTGCGTAATCAGTGGGCTCCACTGACCCAATGGACTCGGCGAGCGCCCGGGCCGTGCCCGCGTAGAAGATGAGCGGGTGAGTATCTGCTGGGGCATCCTGCACAGACGCCACGAACTGCACCCACTGAGCTACCTTGTCGTTCCCGCTCCCGCCGAAAGCGCCCTGCCCTGCAGCAGAGACCATGGCGCGGACGTCGCTGTCTTAAAATTTCTCGTCGCTCTCTGTGCCGTTGTGTTCTCGCACGTACGATGGGCAGCCAAACTTCGCGCAGCTGGCTGGGGGTCATCCTGGGAAAGCTCCCAGAGCACCCCAGCCAGCAGAACACAGGGAGGGCGGGCGGGAAAACGAAAACCACGCCCCGCGGCAAGCCCCAACCGCCACGGCACCTTGGCAGGGGCGCCCCGTTGGCACCGCCAGGCGTCTGCCTGGACGAAGCGCTGGCTTGGCGCAGCGCTCGCCGCAGACGGCACCCCCACATGCCCTTCCGGGCCCACCGACAAAACAGACAACAAACAGACGACGCCGACCAATTGACCAACGACACAACAGACACCCGCCACCCAAACGGGCGAAGCGCGTGGAACGAACTCACTCACCCCTCCCGGGGATCCGCTGCTCCCACCAGGGAGCGCCCGCTCCAGCGAGCCAAAGGCATGGAGGCAAGGAGGCCAAGAGGCCAGGATGCAAGGAGCCCTAGCGCTCCTCAAAATTTCACTGCCCCCCAAATCGCTTCGCGATTTAGGGGCGACTAAAATTTCTCGTCGCCCTCTGTGCCGCTGTGTTCTCGCACGTACGATGGGCAGCCAAACTTCGCGCAGCTGGCTGGGGGTCATCCTGGGAAAGCCCCCAGAGCACCCCAATGCACCCAGGTGGCCCGGACGGCTGCGCAAAGCGAAATGCAACTGATTAGCGACCTCACCCCCTGCAAGCAGGAGCATTTTTACTCCGCAGCCTCCGATGATTCTGAATGCTCAATGAGGAACTCCGCCGCAGCGATACCGCCACGAGCCCTGGCAGAGGCGTAAGCGAAAGCGGAAAGGCCACGCCATCCGCCAGAGTAAAACAACGCCGTAGGGCCATTGGCCTGCAAGCACTCTGTGGCCCAGCCGCGCCTGAAGGCATGCGTTCCCCACGCAGACGCGTTGGGTAGGCCGCGCGCCTGGGCCGCCAGTTTCAACGTCGCTAAACTTTCAGAGTAGCTGACCCCTGGGAACAAAAGACCGTTGTCGCCGGCTTCCCTGGAGCACAGGACGCAGACTCCGCACAAGGCCTTACCTTGCAAGCTACAAATGCATTTTCTGATTACCTGCACCGGCTCAGAATAGCACTTTCTGCTCATGTACGTTATTGTCACCTCTTTCCGTGAAGTACCCGGTGCATCGATGACAACTGGCGCCGCCGCGGAGCCAATTTGCAATACTTCACTATAACGCAAGCAAAAATGCCTTGCAACCGCCCAGGACGCGCCCACGTCGACGAAGCCGAACGTTGAGCACCATCTCACCAACGCCTTGGTTTCCGCAGCTGTCGCTCGCATCCGGGGCCTCCTTAGCGATCTACCGGCCTTCTCTGCTCCCCGGATCACCCGCGCCGTATCCGCCAGGGGCCCAAGGGGAGCCCGTAGCCACAGAAGCACCGCACGAAGATGAGACAGATAGCGCGCCAGAGTGGCCGCACTCCTGAAAAGGCCAACGTATACTTCGATGATGGCGTGAGTGGGCGGCCACGCAGCCACCGCACACAGGACGGCGACTCTTCCATACAGCCGCACAGCCGAAGAGTATCCGCGGGCACTCGCTTTCCAGCCGCAGAACTCCAACCATTCTGCTTGCTCTGCCATGGTAGACACATCCACGCTCGCAGCATCCCGGCGCAAGGCCTCCTGCCTAGGAGGTAAGCGGGGTGTCGCGAACATCGTCGCATCCGCTTTTGCCAACGCCAAGATAGCATCTGCGAGAACGTCCGGGTCTGGGACCTGCTCCGCAGCCCGCGCGGCAGCACACAGCTTCAAGGCAGCCCTGGCTGAGCGCCGGAGTGCCCACGAACAGGTGGACGCACAACCGCCGGAGCCGAACATGAAGACGAACTGACCAGTGGCCCTCGCGGAATCTCCTGTTCGCTCTCGCCGGCTCCCGCTTCACCTGAGCGTACTGGGGTCTTAGCGGAATGTTGCTTGCACAGCACCATAAAATTTGTCGTCGCTCTCCGTGCCATTGCGTATCCACACGTTCTGTGGGCAACCAGCTATCGTGCAGCTGGCAGGGGCAACTCTGGGAGACCTCCGCGGCACCCCAGCCAGCGAAACGCAAGAGCACGGGGAGGGCGGGCGGGACAAAATCCTGCCGCATAGCGAACACCCTGCGAGCGCCAAATCGCCGAGCGAGGCCAGCGACGCTCGCGGGAGACGCACGAGTGCCCTTCCGGGCCTGGCACGCCTCGGGCGCATCACACTTTTGCCCTTCCGGGCAGAACCAGACACCGCTGAGCGAGGCCAGCGACGCTCGCGGGAGACGCACGAGTGCCCTTCCGGGCCTGGCACGCCTCGGGCGCATCACACTTTTGCCCTTCCGGGCAGAACCAGACAGACAGACAGACAGACAGACAGACCGACCGACCGACGGACGGAGACAGACCACAGACAGACCGACGGACCACCGCCCCCGAGAAGGCAAGGCGCGCGGAAAGAGAAACTCCCCTTCACCCAACACACGAATCCATTGCTCCCACCAGGGAGCGCCCACCGTTGGTGAGGGTGAGGCCATGAGGCACTGAGGCAAAGAGGCCAGGAGGCGTAGAGCACAAACGCTCCTCAAATTTCACTGCCCCCCAAATCGCTACGCGATTTAGGGGCGACTAAAATTTGTCGTCGCTCTCCGTGCCATTGCGTATCCACACGTTCTGTGGGCAACCAGCTATCGTGCAGCTGGCAGGGGCAACTCTGGGAAACCTCCGCGGCACCCCTCTGCACCCAGGTGGACCGGACAGCTGCGCGAAGCGAAATGCAACTGATGATACTCGCTCCCCCACCTGCAAGCAGGAGCATTTTACTCGGCAGCGTCCGATGACTCTGAGTGCTCGATGAGGGACTCCGCAGCAGCTATTCCGCCGCGAGCCCTCGCAGAGGCGTAAGCGAAGGCAGACAGCCCGCGCCACCCGCCTGAGTAAAAGAGAGCCGTAGGACCATTTGCCTGTAGGCATTCTGCGGCCCATCCACGTCGGAACGCGTGCGTTCCCCAGGCCGATGCATTCTCGAAGCCGCACGCTTGGGCTGCTACTTTCAAGGTCGCTAAACTTTCAGAGTAGCTGACCTCCGAGAACAATCGGCCATCTGCGTCTGCCTGGCGGGAGCACAGAACGCAAACCCCGCAAAGAGCCTTGCCTTGTAAGCTACAAATGCATTTTCTCACAACTTGCACAGGCTCAGCGTAGCATTTTCTGTGCATGTAAGTAATAGTCACTGTCTTGCGCGCCCCTTCGGCGGCATCAATGCAAACCGGAGCCGTAGACGAGCCAATTTGTAATACCTCACCATACCGTAAGCAAAATTGTCTAGCCACGACCCAGGACGCCCCGACGTCCGCAAAGCCGAACGTCGAGCACCATCTCGCCAAAGCTTTTGTTTCAGAAGCTGTTGCCCGAACACGAGGGCGCCCGAGGGATCTGCCGGCCTTCTCTGCTCCTCGGACTACGCGGGATGTGCCCGCCAGCGGCCCCAAAGGAGCCCGCAACCAGAGAAGCACTGTCCGAAGATGGGACAAGTAACGTGCCAGCGTGGCTGCACTCCTGAAAAGCCCCACATAGACATCGATGATGAATTGGGTCGGCGGCCACGCGGCGCATGCGCACAGGAGCGCCACTCTGCCGCATAGCCTTACGGCGGAAGAGTAGCCACGGGCACTGGTTCTCCAACCACAAAACTCCAGCCACACTGCTTGTTCTGCCATGGGAAGGACGTCGCTGCGTTCAGCACCTCTGCGAAATACTTCTCCCCGAGGTGGAAGGCAGGGCGAGGCGAACATATCCGCTTCTGCCTTCGCCAAAGACAGAATTGAATCTGCCAGCACAGCCGGTTCTGGGAGCTGCCCTGTACTCCGCGCAACAGTACACAGCTTCAAAGCGGCCCGCGCTGCTGCCGCGCCAGGTCGCGGCATAGCCGTTGACAGAGATGCCGGCGCCGCCTGTGGAGCCGGGGTGCTTCGCAACCCCTCAATGGGCGCTTCTATGCTGGAACTTGCACCCAGGGAACTGGCATGAGCAGCGCCCTCCACGTGATGGCGCTGACATAATCCCAAAAAGATTCCCAAGAAGTTGGACGGCACGGACGCCAGCGAGGCCCAGAGTTCCTGCGCCTCCGCTGCTGTGATGCCAACAAAATCTGAAGGAAATAAGCCGCCCTCCAACCTCAAGCTTTCTGCGATCTTAGCGACGGGCAATTCCACGTGGGCAATTCCTCCTGCTCGCTGCAGAAGCTGTGCCACTTCTGTCGCTGCGGCTTCGGCGGCTAAACCAGAGCCTGGAAGAGAGCGCACCGCTGGCGAGGCACCACCGGCATCCGCCGCACGGGCCCGGCTTTGGTTGATGAAGTTTAACATTCGAGCCAAACCGCTACAGTGCGTCGCGCGCTCACCAAGGTACAACATGCTGACCTGCTGGCAACAGAAGAAAACGCTTTGCCTGCGCAGAGCAACATTTTTTCACAGTCCGTCCGCTCTGACCAAGGCAGTGCAGCAGGCCACGCCCACTGAATCTGGCGAAAGCCCCGTTCTTGAAAGCTGGCCACACTGGCGTCCCAGGTGTCCCACCTTGTTGGACCGTCTGCAACATTCAATCTGCTGGGAACGCGAAATGCATTCAAGGTAACGCCAGATCTCGCGACCAAGAACCAAAATTCCGCAATGATCGCAGTCAAGTCGCTCTGCCTGCTTGCACCGCGCACGAGCGCGTGCAGCGCAGGATTGCAATCTACAAAAAGAACGACTTCACAGTCTTCGAGACCACGCTCAAGCAAAATTCTCACCGCACACACAGCCGCCACCAATTCCCAAAGTACTATCTGCGTGCGCCGCGGGTGCGCCCACGCCCAGGCGTTCTGCGGCACCCAGGTCGCGCTCCAGAGACGGAACTGCGGATGCACAACGGCAAATGCCATTGCTCCATCCCCGGCGGCGTCTGTATATACAATGCAACGCTGTGATGTGTGCGAGGCCAAGGGAATCCGTCTTTGCGGTATCTCCTGCAAGAAGCGCTCCCACCAACAAAGCGCTGCCCGGGCCCGAGCTGTCAAAAACGCAGCGCGGCGATTGGCCTGCCAGTGGAGCGCGGCAAGATACGCGCGAGAGCCTCTGCCAAACACTGCGCTACCTGCCCAATTGAGCCGGCCAGCCAAACGCTTGGCCTCTGACGGGCGTAAGCAATCGCTCCAGAGCGCGGCGCGAATTGTGTTTAGCCACTTTTCTCGTTTAGCAGCTCCGATTTCAAACGCTAATTCGCCAGGGCGCGACACAACTTCTACACCAAGCATGGTGGCTTCAGTGGCGCACCGCACACGCTTCGCTGGTTCAAGCTCCCAGCCAGTTAATTCAAGTAACTCCTGCGCACTCTTGGCTGCGTTTTCCGCCTCGGCATGCGCGTCGCGGCCTGTGCGCACACGATCCGCGGAAAATAAATCATCCACAAACCGCGGATAGGGAACCAAGAGCTCTCGTGCCAACAGCGCCTGGAAGAAAGAGCCCAGCCGGTGCCAGCTGTAGGCCGATGCGCACGAACCGAAAGGACAGCAAATCAATTGCAATCCTTTGCCTTGCGCGGCAGCGCTCTGCCACGTAACGACAGCAAATGGCAAGTGGTCGGCTCGGAGGGGAAGCGATTTAAATGCTCCTTTAAAATCTTCTTTCCGGAACAGAAGCTCGCACTCATCTGGGCTGTCTCCGGCGAGCGCGCGGCCAATCTGAACAAGCGTGTCCAGCGTGTCCACAGGCATCGGTTCGCCTACGGACGTCGCTGAATTCACCAGTGAAGCCGAGAAATCATCGATCAACCGCACTTTTGGGACTAAAACTCCCGAGCCGCCATCTGTCCACCCCTCCAGGGCAGGAAAATCATTTTTGGCAGCCCGGCCCAAGGGAAAGCAGGCCCTCGCCTCTGCGGTGCCCCGAAGCACCTCGGAACACGTTCTCGGGCCCCGGGGCCCCGTCACGGCTCGGCGCCGGCGCCTTCGCGCCAGCAAGGGGCAAAAGGAAAGCGCTGCCTGGCCGGAGCCTCCTGGACCCTGTCCTGAGGTTCCCTGCCAGGACGCGGCGCCGGCGAAAGCCGCGAGGGTGGTATGTGGGTGGGCAAAACCGCCGCCAGGCGGCTGCTGCCCGCCCTGCGGGCGCCGTCCCACGCGGAGAGCGTTCGGTCACCAGAGAACCTGAGAAGGCGGCCCTTGCCGACAAGCTCTCAGGCACTTGCCTGCGAGGGAGCGGGCAGTGCCACAGCGCACCAGGCCGTCGCTCGTGCTTTGGCCTGGCTTGGCCCTGCTCCCCGCAGAGACCGAGAGCGCCTCCTGTGGGGCGACCAGAACGGCTGACCCAGGAGACTAGCACCGAGAATACTTCCGCCTCCGAAAACGCAAGCCGGCCCGCCAGGAACCGCTTGCCCGCGAAGCAGGCGCAGAGGCGTGTGAGCGGGAGCAGAGGAGGTGAGGCGAGCACGCTTGGGCCTGCTCCACATGATTTTCCTGTGCCGGAAACGAGTTTACGCTTCATGAAAATCATTTTTGGCAGCCCGGCCCAAGGGAAAGCAGGCCCTCGCCTCTGCGGTGCCCCGAAGCACCTCGGAACACGTTCTCGGGCCCCGGGGCCCCGTCACGGCTCGGCGCCGGCGCCTTCGCGCCAGCAAGGGGCAAAAGGAAAGCGCTGCCTGGCCGGAGCCTCCTGGACCCTGTCCTGAGGTTCCCAATGCACCAGGAGGCGGCGGACCGCGCAGCAGCGCCTGAGGAGAGGACATCGTGATGTGTTTTCCCTTGCCCCAATGCAAACGATGCGAACTCAGTCCTGCTCGCCGTCGCTGGAGTCAGAATGTTCTACTAGCCATTCAGCGGCCGAGAGAGCCCCTCGGCTCTGGGCGCTAGCATAGCCGAAAGCAGCCACGCCTTTCCATCCACCGCTAAAGAACAATGCTGTCGGCCCTCCTTGTTGGAGGGCTTCGTTTGCGAACCCTCTCCTGAACGCATGCGTGCCCCAAGCAGGCGCGCTACGCAGACGCAGGGCGTTCGCTGCCAGCTTTAGCACAGCGAGAGCGTCGGCGTATTGGATTCCTGAAAAAGGAACAGCGCTTTTTTCTCCTAAGGAGAACAGTGTGCAAGCACCGCACAGGAGCCGACCCTGCTGGTGGCAGATGCAACGCCTCGTCGTCTCGCAGGGTTCATTGTACGACTTCCGGTGAGCAAAACGGATGATGCACGTTTTACGGCCCTCGCCGGTAAAACGAAATGCGACCGCGTGGGTCCCCAGATTTAGTACTTCAGAATATCTCAAGCAAAAATGGCGGGCAATCGCCCACGAGGCCGCTAGTGTCGGATATCCGGCTTCCGAGCACCACTTACGGATGCGTCTGGTCTCCTCAGCTGTGGCACGGATTTTCTCTCTTCTGAATTCATACTTCGTTATCTTTTCGGCGCCTCTCGACAATCTATGCGTATCTGCTAGGGCGCCCAGCGGAGCCTGCACCAAGTGCAATGCACTGCGCACGTGCGACACGTATCTCTGCAAGGTGTGGCCGTTGCGAAACAAACCAACGAAAGTGTCAAGGATCAGTTCTGTTGGTGGCCACCCAGGCGCCCCGACAGCAGTGGCAGCGTCGCCCCACAGGCGCACTGCGGAAGCATACTGGGGGGCGCTTTTCCTCCAGCTGGCAAATTCCACCCACAAGGTGTGCAAGCTCAGATGGTCGCCGCCGCTGGCTTCGCGACGAGCCCGCTTGATCTCGTCCCGTGGCCTGCCAGTGGGCTCCGCTCCCGGATAGCAGCTGCAATTGGCAGCAGCTGCCACGGCGGCTGCGAGCACTGCAGGCGCAGGAGCGGCCCGCGCCCGCCGCGCCTCTCCAAGCACTAGAAAAGCAGCGCGGGCCTTCTCTTCGGCGGGGGCGTCCAATCGCTTCGCAGTGGGCGTCTGGTCGCCAGCATAGCCAGCGCCTGCGCCGCCCGAGGCGGAGCCCGCCTGCGCAGCGACTCCCGCTGCCACAGATGCCGGGCGTCGGGGCTCCGTTCGCCCGCCAGGCTTGTGCGCTTGAGCTGCCTGCTCGCGACTGGCGCTGCTCCGGCAGTGCGACAAGAAGGCTTTGACGAAGCTGCTGTTGCAAGCGGCGAATGCCGGCACGAGCTCTGCGAAGTCGTCGGCTCCAATGTCGCTCAGATCCGACATGTGTTTGAAGCCCGATTCTGTCAACGCAGCGATCAAGCCCGTGACGTGGTGCCCTGGCTCTGCCTGCGCCGCGACGCCGCGGACGACGGCCGCCAGAGGAGACGCTTCCACCTCGACGCGGACCTCCGCGACCTCATCGCTGGCAGCTGGCGGATGCGAGTACTTAGCGGCACGGCTTTTGTCGATGAATCTCAAAGCCATGCTGGGCCAGAGCTCCGGAACAGAAGACACAGAGAACGTGCGCACAAGTAGCTGCGTGGACAACCGATTCTCACGTGATATGATCTCAACACAAGATTACGATGATGTTTTTCCCGTCTGCCGCTCACTGTCTCCGAATCACCAGGGCGCGTCGGCTGGGAAGGACCACGGCATTTCTTGAAACCCGTCGGCGGCTAACTTACGCAGCTGCTCTGACTTGGCTTCTGGCCGGGTCGGAGCGTGGGCCAAATTTAAATGCGATGGCACGTGCCAAAGGTGCAAAAAATGACCACGCTGCGCGACTGCAAACCAAAGCTCGCTTATGAGCTCGTTCCAATCAAATTGCCTGGAACAGCCGCGTAAAAGTGCACCCAGCGCGCTTGTGTTATCCACGAAGGCGAGGATTTCAAACTCGCCAGGCAGATAACTCAGCAAAAACTTAAGCGCGCAGAGAGCCGCCATGAGCTCCCAAGTGCCGATCTGATTCTTCCGATGAAGCACCCACTGCCTCGCCTTTGCTGGGACATCAGCAGCAGCCCAAGCCTTTAAACAGGGAGTTTGGATGACCCATGCCATCCGTCCCTGGCCTGTGGCGTCGGTGTAAAGGATGCAACGCTTCTTCTGGCGACGCATCACCGGGACGCTCCTCGATGGCGGTTCCTGTAAGAACCGCAGCCACCAACGCAGACACAATTTGGTGCGCTGGGACAGCCGGCTCTGGTTGCCTGAGCCGTGGTGGTAAATGGCAGCAAGGTAAACGCGCGCGCCTCGGCCGAAGACGGCGGTCGCACCCCAGCTCAATTTGCCTGCTAATTTTAAAGCCCGCGCAGGCGAGAGCGATCTTCGCCGCAGAGCCTCACGAATTTCTGCGGTCCATTTTTCCAACCTCTCTGCTTCGAGAGAAAACTGGATCAGCTGGTTGTGGTCGTCAAATTCTACGCAGACTCCGAGGATTACGGTCTTAGTGGCCTCCGTGACGGCTTTGCCGGCGTCGAGATCCCAGCCCAGCAGTTCTGACACGACTGCTCTTGCCAGGCGCGCAGAGCCGGCGGGGCCGATTAAGCAGTCACTGCCAATATCGCGCCCCTCCAGGGCCGAATCGCCGGCGAACATATCGTCGACAAAACGCAAATATAACAAGTGAAACAGAGCTGCCAAAATGCCTTGAATGGCGAGACCGAAACGACCCCAACCGGACACTGATGCGGAAGAGCCAAATGGTAGGCACAGCAACTGTAACGCTCTACCGTCTGCCACTGTTTCTGGCCAGGCTGTCACTGCTAGCGGCAAGTGGCCGCTGCAAATCGGCAGTGTCTTAAAAGCGTGCCGGAAGTCATCTTTCCTCCACCTCATGGCAATGTGTTGCCTGCCTGCTGCTGTGTGGCGCACTAATGCCACCAAAGTGTCCAGCGTGTCTGGACATGTTCTTTCACTATGTACAACCGCGCCATTCACCGCAGACGCAGTGAAATCGTCTATGCAACGAATTTTTGGCATTCCGTCTCTCTCCCCCTGCACGATAGGGAAGCGAGCTGTTAAAACACAAGAATTTACGTCTAGGTTACGGAAGCGGGCCTTGCCATCTTCGACCTCTTTTGAGCAGGCCGATAAAAATTGAGTCCTAACCCTCGTATCGCCGCCCTTTTCCGCGGCGATTCTACCGAGAGTCGCCTCATTCCGCTCGCGCGGATGTGTTAAAAGCGACCGCAAAGTCTCGGCTGGTTCCGGAGACGTGGCAGCGGGCGCATGGATGCCACTAGCAGGCAGGCGCCCCACCAAAGGGAAGCCATGGCAGAGGTTGTGAAACAAGGTATTATCTGGCCACGCTATAGCCTCGAGCATCTCTTTCAGCAGCAGAAGGTTTTTCTCCGGACCCAGCACTGACTGACAGTGAGCTGGCAAACTTCTAAAGATAGTCTGCCACTGTGGGTCCGTCACTAGCTTCCGATGCTTCCAAAAAGCAAGAGCAGACTGGCGAGCGGTTTGCAGCTCGGCAACCGACATTGAAACCGATCTCGCAAAATGGCCGTTTAAAAATGTTGGCACGCGCGGGCTATCGTCGGCTTCTGGCAAGCCGCTGGCCCAGCGCAAGTGGTCGCTCGGACCCAGGCTATGCAAATCCTCGCGGGCGCTAAATGCAGAGAAAGCTGCCTGGACAGCTTCGAGTGGAGAATTTGCTGACTCACTTGACCTTGAACTGGTACCTGGAAGCGGCGACGCCTCCGTGTCGTCTGATGCTTCCTCCGAGATATCACTCCCGGCGCCCTCGACTAGTGGTGCTTGGCCCACTCACCACTTGTTTCCCCAACTGTTGTACTGCTGATTGCCGGAGCGGGGGCTGCGAGACCTGTGCTGATAATCGGTGCCCGCCGTGCCCTTGGGGCGCTTGGCCGGCGACCGGACAGGCCGGTTATCAGCCTCTGTGCCGTCGGAACTCTTCTTGCTCCCCTTGCCGCCCTTGTCGGTGACGCCCTTGGCGCAGCCTTTGGGCTGACCCTTCGACTGCTGCCCCTTAGCTGTCACAGCCCGGCCAGCCTCCGTGAAGCTTTTGTTTACTTTGTCTTTGGCGTCAGCTAGGTTTTCACGATCGATCTTGGCGAAGTAAGGCGCCAAATCTACGACGTCTTCCTCCAGAGCCCTGGCCATGGCCCTCCTCTGGAGAACATCGTATTGATAAGCTGTCCTGACTCCACCGTGTTCCTCGGCGATTCGCACGATGTTGTGGGCGTACGCAAGGAAGTCAGCCATGCTGCATGCCTTGGTGAGGATTACCTTGAATCCCCACTCGTGCAGGTGGCCCATGAACGTGGCAAAGCCAGCGTAGTCGACTTTGTCCATCCACGCCATGTTCCGCTTGGCGGCAGCGCTCTGCTTCACCCGCTCCTCGTAAGAGCCGTCCCCCACGACAGCGTCGATCATAGGAGTCCGGCTCCAAGTTGGGCGGTGGTGATCGCGCAGATCCTCGCCCTCGGCGGACCCGACCCACGGCCTGCCTTTGTCGTGCGCGATCTTCCCCGCCGCCTCGAACTTCGCGAGGACCTCCTCTGACGGGAGTGCATCTTTGGCGAAATGCTGCATGCCCAGCTCGAGTTTCCGGTCCTGCAACTTGAAACTCAGTCCTTTCGGCTTCCCCTTCTGCAGCGCCTGCGACTGAAGTTCCGCAAATTGCTTCACTGCTTCAGCCATGCCCGAAAGCTCTTTGTTGTTGTGGGCCACCTCTGGTGGCACCGATGGTCCTGGCGAGGCTTTCTTCGCGCACGCCCCCTGCACCTTGAGTGCCAGGACAATCTGTGCCGGCGAGACTTTCCAGCTCTTCCACGGGTCGTCCTGTTCGGTGGCATACGGGGTGGCGTGAACGGGAATGCTCGCCTTTATCATGTCCCGCATGTGAGGGTCTTCGAAGTCGGCTGGCGCGATGCTGCCTCCCGTCTCGGCCAGCAGCCGCGCGACAGACACGTAGTGGAAGAGATCGTGCTTCTTGGCGGGGTCGACGTCGACATTGATGACGAAGTCCACCCACTCACGCACCTGATCTGCACCTGCGCCGTTGAAGGCTCCACTGGCGGCGGTGGCGATCATCGCCGTGACGTCACTCGGAGAGAAAGACATCTTCCCTCGGACGACGCCTAGAATCAGATTGCTCTGCGTGCTAGGACACAAATCTGCAATTCAGACACCTCGTCTGAGCCATCACGGTTACAGTGGACAGCTGAAGCATCTCCCCCCGCAGGTGGATACCTGGCCTCTCTTCCGACGAGACAAAGAGGAGAGTGGCCTCAGGCATGGTGAGAGCAACCGTATTTCTGATTCCTCAAACATGCAGGCAGGCAGCCCCTCCAAAGATGCCTTCAACCAAGATTTCCCTTCGCAAAATCAGTTCTGACGCCGCCTGCTGCCGCCACCAAAACACGCGACAGCAACCTGTGAGAGGCTGGGCAAGGTCTGAGCTGTGAGAGGGCAGATTGCCTGAGGCGTGCTCGTCTGAGCTAGTGCGGCACAACGCACGAGACAAGAGACGACAACCTGCTCAGGCGCGGTCTGCACTGCGGGGCAAAACGTGGCCAGCGCTGATGCTTATCCCCCTCCGCAGCCTGAGTGCACCACCCAGGCCTCCGGAGGGCGTCATAAGCGCGCCTGCCGAGCGCTGCGTGCGATGCTGCCCCGGTGGAGAACCTGCCTTGCCGCGCTGGCTCGCTGCAGCTTGACGGTGCTGGGCTGCCGTCGGAGAAAGGATTGCCCTGACGCCACCACGCCGCCGACGCGATTCAACTTTGTCGCCGCCGCCGCCAGAGGACACAGAGCAGATTTGAATGATGAGATGGATGAGTGAGCGCCCATCTTTGGGGCGAGCGCGTCCGCCTGAACGCGGCGCGAAGGGGCTCACGCTCGCCCTTCGCGATAGAATGCTGTCCGTCGCCGCGGAGCAGGCGAATCCGTCTCCAAACGGTTTCTTTCCTGGTGGGTGGTCTGGGTGACCCCATCCTGTATGTGAAGCGCGCTGTCTTGGCGGGCAACGCCGTCAAGGCGACTCGCTAGAGGGCGTGTGCAGCTCGACTGCGCGCTATTGCAACGACGCGAATGTCAGCTTCGCCTCGGAGCTAAGGCAACAGGAAACGCAGCCAAGGAACTGCTTGCTGAGGCGCTTCCGAACCACGCTTCTTTGGCACCCATTTCGGGGCCGAAAATCTTCCGAAATCCGATGGGCCGAGTTGCCATGGGAAATCCGTCCAGTTGCAATCTCAGCCGCCGTATTTTCAGCAGCCACACCAGAATTTAATTCTGAGCTCGCTGGTGAAAGGGCGTCAGCATGGATATTCTGATTATGCGCCGTTTGGGACGCAGGCCCCCCGGGGTCGGTCGAGGACGGGCGTGCTGCACAAGTGCAAAGCACCCCCGCCCCCGTTGTGTGCAGGTGGGGGATTAGCAAATGCTCCCCCATCAAGGACTAGCTTCTGCCGCCTGCACACAGCCGACCCCGAGTGCCCCAGAGTGTGTCCGTAGCCCCTGCTTCTGGCTCGCGCGGTCGAGACGGCCAGGTCATTGCATTTTGGCGCGCCTGGGCACCATAATGCAGAAAGGAACTGAGAATGCGATATTCTGGCGCGCGAACGCCCAGGAGCGCTAAGTCGCACTCAGGTTGCGAATCTGGGCGCGCAAGGGCACCAGAAAGCAAAAAGAGACTCACAATGCAATTTCGCGCGGACGCCCACGAGCGCTAATGTGCGCTGAGCTTGCGAATCTGGGCACGCCAGCGCAGTAGAACGCAGAAAGGCGTTCAGAATGCCATTTTGGGCGCGCGAACGCTGAGGAGCGCTTTGCTGCGCTGAGATTGCGAATCTGGGCGCGCCTGCGCTCCAGAACGCAGAAGGGACACAGAGTGCAATTCTGGGCGCGCGGACGCCACAAGCGCTCAGATTGCGAACGTGGGTGCGCCCGGAATCAAAACCCAGAAAGGCGCTCAGGATGCAATCTTTGGGCGCGCGAACACCCAGGAGCGCTGAGTCACGATCAGATTGCGAGCCCGGGTGCGCCTGGGCACCAGAACGCAGAGAGGAGCTCAGCATGCAATTCTGGGCGCGCGCATGCCCAGAAGCCTTCAGACTGCGAATATTGGTGCGCCTGCTCACCAGAACGTAGAAAGGAGCTCAGAATGCAATTCTGGGCGTGCGGACGGCCAACAACGCTAAGTCACGCTCAGATTGCGAACCCCGGTGCGCCTGGGCACCAGGCCGCCGAAAGGCTCAGAATGCACTCTGGGCACGCGGACGCCCTCAGACTACGAATCTTGGTGCGCCTGGCCACCAGAACGCAGAAAGGAGCTCAGAATGCAATTCTGCGCCAGAACGCCGAAAGGAGCACAAAGTGCAATTTTTGGGTACGCGGACGCCCACGAGCGCAAAGTCGCGCTCAGACTGCGAATCTGGATGCGCCTGAGCACCAGAACGCAGAAAGGAAGGAGCATAGAGTGCGCCACTGGCACTCGAATGCCACCCCAGTGCACAGTCGCGCTCAGACTGGCCGGCACAGATCTGGGAATGGCAGGCCGCGAGGGCCAGAGAGAGAGCACGGCCCCCACGGGGGCAGCAAGGACCAGCGAGAAAATAGCCCTCACGGCAGGGTGCGAGAATGGCGCTCAGCGGCACCAGAATTGCACTGAGGACCGCACCCACTGGAAACCAACGAGGAGCCTGCGCCCCGGGACGCCTGGTCCTCTGGCGAAGAGGGCCAGCGAGCGTAGCTCGACAGGCCTGGGTTTGCCGCTCGCGAGGAGGCAGGAAACCTCCACGTCGCACGAGGTAAAGCCCGCGAGAAGGCAGCGACCCCAAAGTGACTTCTGGGTGCCCGCGACAGTGCTTTGCCCGCGAGAAGGCAGCGAGGTAACCTGCACGCAGCATGCCACACGGAACCCGGCAGAGTCCAGGAGACGTGCGGCCTGAGTTTGCCCGCGAGAAGGCAGGGACTTTGGGTGTGCCCGCGAGAAGGCAGGGACCTGGGTTTGCCCGCGAGAAGGCAGGGACCCTGAACTTGCCCGCGAAGGCGGAACCAGAGAATGAGAAACACGGTGGCCTGAGTTTGCCCGCGAGAAGGCAGGGACTCTGGGTATGCCCGCGAGAAGGCAGGGACCCTGGGTTTGCCCGCGAGAAGGCAGGGACCCTGAACTTGCCCGTCCTGCGGGCGCCGTCCCACGCGGAGAGCGTTCGGTCACCAGAGAACCTGAGAAGGCGGCCCCTGCCGACAAGCTCTCAGGCACTTGCCTGCGAGGGAGCGGGCAGTGCCACAGCGCACCAGGCCGTCGCTCGTGCTTTGGCCTGGCTTGGCCCTGCTCCCCGCAGAGACCGAGAGCGCCTCCTGTGGGGCGACCAGAACGGCTGACCCAGGAGACTAGCACCGAGAATACTTCCGCCTCCGAAAACGCAAGCCGGCCCGCCAGGAACCGCTTGCCCGCGGAGCAGGCGCAGAGGCGTGTGAGCGGGAGCAAAGGAGGTGAGGCGAGCACGCTTGGGCCTGCTCCACATGATTTTCCTGTGCCGGAAACGAGTTTACGCTTCATGAAAGCGCGCCGAGATGATTGACTCATCTGGCTGTAGCCTAATCCACCACGCCTTGCTCTTTGCGACTTCCTGGAGACACTTCGTTTCGAAGGCCTCGCACACCTCTTGCTGGACATGCACTGGGCGGCTCGCTCTTTCCAGCGCTGCCAGATTATATTGCGAACAGTGCGCCAGCAACGATTCTGCACTGTGAGACGTGGCAGCAAAGGAAACGGCTGGCAAAATGCCAGCTCTGGGCAGGGCTCCCAGCAGCGGAAAGCCGAAGGCTAAGTCGTGACCGAGCCGACTGTCGCCCCAGCCCACAGACTGCACTCTCTCCAAGAGGGATCCAGAACGCGTTTGCGTTCGGTCCAATACCGAATCCTCTCAGCACGATGCGCTTGGAGCTCGGAATCGCTCAACGATTCCGCCCCACGCAATGCCTCAACTATTATCGCTGGCGCTGCGACGGGCCCTTCGCCGGAAGGAAGGGAAAGAGACCAATCGAGGTGATCCCATGGATCCATGGAATCGAGCAAAACTGGATTGGCGAGTAGATCGCTCACAGCGGCGCTCAAAGCGGCAAAACCGCCAAGCAGCCGCTGCTGGCTGTCACTTTCCACGGGCGCGCTTGAACAGGTACTGCTGGTCCCGTCCTCAGAACCAGCATCAGATGCCTGGCTTCAACGGTTGGTCCATGACTTGCCGTACCAGCCGTCCTTGCCCCAACCGGACTTCTTGTTGCGGTCCTCCTTCCGTGGGCGGCTCCTCGACCTTGCCAGCCTGGGCGTAGTGGGCGCTCTGGGCTGATCGCTCTCGCCCTTGACTGCGGTCTTGCCGCCGCCTTTGCCACCGCCCTTGGAATTCGAGGCCGCAGAGCGAGTTGGTGAATTTGGCTGCTTTGCTGGCCCCGGCCACTGCCTTCCCCTTGGCTTCGTTGAGAAGGTCTTGGTCCAGCTTGAGGAAGAAATGCAGCACATCCCCCTCCTCATGCTCGAGTTTCTGGGCCATGGCTTTCCTGACCAAGAGGTCGTAGTGGTAGGCCGTGAAAGCGCCGCCGTGCTCTTCCGCGACCCTTGTCAGCAGATGCACGAAGGATAGCAAGTGTGTCTGCGAGCACGTCCTCATCAGGACCAGTTTTAAACCCCACGTGAGCACGCGGCCCAGGAAGGTGGCAAAGCTCGGGTACTGCATCTTCTCATCGACGGAGCGGCTTTTCCTCATCCCGAGAGTCTCCTTGAGTTTGTCCTCCAAGGAGCCATGCCCTGCAATGGCGTCGATCTTGGGAGACCGGCTCCAGAATGGCCGGCGCAGCGCCTGGTAATCATCGCCATCGAAACAACCGACGTACAGCCGGCCCCGGTCTGCCGCAGCCTTCCCTGCCGTCTCCCACTTTGCCAAGAGCTCTTCGCTGGGTAAGCCCTGCTTGGGGAACAGGCCCAGCCCGACCTCGGTCGCGCGCTCAGCGAGACTGAAGCTGAGGCCCTTTTTGACATGCTTTGTGGCCTGTTCGGTCTGTGCCTTCACAAACTCTTTGACCGCCTCCTTAAAGCCATCGTCGGAGTCACCAGCGCCAGAGCTCCCACCAGCGCGGTGCGCCTGCGCAGTGCTCCCAGCGCACGCCGCCTGCACGCGCAAAGCACAAACGACCATCGCTGGAGTGACCTTGAACGCCTTCCAGCTCTCTGGATTGCCCTCCGAAGCGAAAGGCAAATCTCCAGGTCTGAAACCTGTTTTGATTACTTCGCGCACATACTCGTCGGCGAAGTCTTCGGGCTGCGTGCTGTGCACGGTGTCCGCCAGGAGACGGGCCACCCCAGTGTAGAACCGAACGTCGTGCTTGCTGCGCGGATTGACCTCGGCACCCAGCACTGTGTCCATCCACTGCTGGCGCGATGCCTCGTCAGCCCCGTTGAACGCAGAGCTGGGCAGGCCCTCGAGGTCAGCACGGATCTCACTGGAGGTGTACGATGCCATCGCGTGCACCGGCGAGCGAGGTTGAAAGTTAAGACACGCAGAGTGCCGAAACTGAGCTGTTGGAGGTTTGTCGAAACACAGCCTGCGAATCTGAGCCTGAGCAGCAGCAGCACGGATTGAGCGAGGGACCTGCGGCAGTCAGTGAAGACCCACACAGAAGACGAAGCAGGAGACTGGCAAAGGACCCAACTTTGGCACGGCACACACACGGATTCGAACTCCTCCAAAGGAGCCATCCGTGCAGCCGTTGCGCCGGATGCCTCGCTCTCGCCACTGCACGCTGGAAGCACTTAGACTGCTTCCCCACCGCCGCGCCAGCGCAGCCACTGTCGCGCCAGCGCTGCCGCCGCCGCTGCCAGAGGAGGAGGGAAAGGCACTGAATGATGGAATGACGGAGCGCCCAGTTTGGGCGACGGTGTCCGAGAGGATGACTTGCGAGAGGGCTTGCGCACATCTCCCGCTACTACCCGGCGCTAGGGCGCCCGAGAATTCAACCTGGTGCGCTGCCACTGGCCCGCATAAGAACGCAATTGTTTGAGCGCATTTCGCGCTGACCTGCAGGTCCGTTTGGGCGGAACTGCGGGGCAGTTTCTCATCTGCCCCGCTACTCTGGCCAAGGTCCGTTTGGGCGGAGCTTCGGGGCAGCCTCTCATCTGCCGCTCCCCTGCGAGCGCCAAATCGCCGAGCGAGGCCAGCGACGCTCGCGGGAGACGCACGAGTGCCCTTCCGGGCCTGGCACGCCTCGGGCGCATCACACTTTTGCCCTTCCGGGCAGAACCAGACACCGCTGAGCGAGGCCAGCGACGCTCGCGGGAGACGCACGAGTGCCCTTCCGGGCCTGGCACGCCTCGGGCGCATCACACTTTTGCCCTTCCGGGCAGAACCAGACAGACAGACAGACAGACAGACAGACCGACGGACGGAGACAGACCACAGACAGACCGACGGACCACCGCCCCCGAGAAGGCAAGGCGCGCGGAAAGAGAAACTCCCCTTCACCCAACACACGAATCCACTGCTCCCACCAGGGAGCGCCCACCGTTGGTGAGGGTGAGGCCATGAGGCACTGAGGCAAAGAGGCCAGGAGGCGTAGAGCACAAACGCTCCTCAAATTTCACTGCCCCCCAAATCGCTACGCGATTTAGGGGCGACGAAAAAGCTCCACGAATTGAATGGGCTGAGGCGCTAGCGCTTCCCAGAGGTCCTGCGCTTCCGGCGCCGAGGTGCCAACGAAATCAGAAGGAAAACAGCCACCGTCTATCTTTTGCTGTTCTGCAGTTCGCGAAAATGCGAGCTCCAATTGCAAGATGCCTCCTGCGCGCTGTAGAAGCGCCCCCACTTCTGACGTTTCCCCAACATCTGCCTGTCCAGGCTCAGCACCTGACGCATCAGCGTTGCCCGTGGCACGAGACCCCCGGCGAGGGCGCACATCTCGCGAGTCAGTGCTGCCATCTGCTGCCCGCGCCCGGCTCTGCTCAATGAATTTGAGCATTTGAGCCAGGCTGGCTACGGAACACCTGGAACGCGCAAATGAAATCCAACGCAGCTGCCTCGGGAAGTCTCGGGCACATTGCATCTCCGAGGGCCGCGATGGCAGCTCTCCTGTGGCCTTCGCGCTTCTTGTGTCCTCTCAATTTGTAATGCCGCTGCATGCGCTGCATGAAGGACCATCACGGAACGAAGGTACCAAACTTGTATTAGTAGTAGTAGTAGTAGTAGTAGTAGTAGTAGTAGTAGTAGTAGTAGTAGTAGTAGTAGTAGTAGTAGTAGTAGTACTACTACTACACTACTACTACTAGTACTACTTACTAGTAGTAGTAGTAGTAGTAGTAGTAGAAGTAAAAGTAGAAGAAGTAGTAGTAGTAGTAGTAGTAGTAGTAGTAGTAGTAGTAGTAGTAGTAGTAGTAGTGATAGCCATAGTAATAGTAATAGCCGTAGCAGTAAGAGTAGTAGTTCTAATAATATCAGGCTGATCAGGTAGTAGTTGTACGAGTGGTAGTAGTAGCAGTCGTAGTAGTAGCAGTAGCAGTAAGAGTAGTAGCGTAGTAGAGTAGTAGTGGTAGTAGATGTTGTTGTACGAGTAGTACTAATAGCAGGAGTAGTAACTGTAGAAGCGTAGTAGCTGTTGCAGAGTAGGAGTTTGACTAATTGTGGTAGTCGTCGCAATAGTAGTAGTAGTAGTAGTAGTAGTAGTAGTAGTAGTAGTAGTAGTAGTAGTAGTAGTAGTAGTAGTAGTAGTAGTAGTAGTAGTAGTAGTAGTAGTAATAGTAGTAGTAGTAGTAGTAGTAGTGGTAGTAGCGTTTAGTAGTAGTAGTAGTAGTGGTAGTAGTGATAATGGCGTTGCGGTGGTAGTAATGACAGGTAGCAATCGTAGTAATAGTTGCCGCGGTAATGATTTTAAACGGGATAGAAAGTGATGTCGTAATTCGCCGGCCCAACGGGCCAGAGGCATGCTAAAATCTCCGGAAATTGGTTGACAATATTCTAGTTCGCGCGCGCGGGGCGGCAGCTGGGAGGCCCTGGATCAAAAGTACCCCGAGAAGAGCCCGAGAGGGTCCGGGGAGGAGCCCGGGAGGGTCCTGGGAGACTCCCCCGAGGCCTTCAGGAGCGCGCCAAGAGTGCCCCCAGAGGCCCCCAAAACTGCCCAAAGGGCCCCCGAAACGCCCAAAGAGCGCTCCAAGACGCCGATGATGACCCCATGACGGCCCAAAAAGCCTCCAAGTGGCATCCAAGAGGTCCAAGAGGCCTCACAAGAGGGCCCCGAGAGGCCAACATCATACATTTTACGATGGTTTTGGAAGGATTTGGGCCTTGCCCCCTTTTCGGCCATCCGATGCTCCAAGACGGCTCAAGAGGCCCCCAAGAGCGCCCCAAGACGGGCCAAGAGGCTTCCAAGAGGGCCCCAAGAGGGCCCAAGAGGGCCCCGAGACGGCCCAAGAGGCGCCCACGGCCCAAGACGGCCCCAAGAGGGGCCCAAGAGGGGGACCACGAACCGAAACCTCGCGCCTTGCGCCCGAGGGCCCCAGGAGGCCCCGAGAGGCCCCCAAGAAGCCCCAAGATGCCGCCAAGAGGCCAAAAGGCCCTCAAGAGGCCCCACGAACGGCTTCTCAAAAAAACCCAAGAGGCCTCCCAAAGAAGCATATTGACGATGACGACGACCCTGGTTGGCCCATGGAGCAACACAAGATGCCAACAACAGGTTTCCTCCTCCTCCGCCCCTTCCTCTTCCTCCTCCTCCCCCTCTTCCTACTTATCCTCCTCCTCCTCCTCCTCCTCCTCCTCCTCCTCCTCCCCTCCTCCTCCTCCTCCTCCTCCTCCTCCTCCTCTCATTATCATCCTCTCCTCCTCCTCCTCCCCTCCTTTTGACATACCTCATTTCTTCTCCTCGCGGCGCCAGAATATGACCCGGGCCCACGGCGAAGCAGTACGATCATGCACATGGGCCGGCGGAATGATCGAAGCGAATGAATAAAAGTAAGGTCGTCTTTTACGTAAGTGCCGAGTAGTTTAGGGGACAATGAGGGGAGAGGGAAGTGATAATAGTTGTGAGTCGTAGTTCGTAGCCGTACTCGTATAGCACTAGAAGAACTAGTCTACTAGTGTAAGCAGTCATCGTACGGTTTGAATGTGAGTAGTAGTAGTATTAGTAGTAAAGTGTAGCTAGTAGTCTTTTTAGGGTTTAGTTAGTTGTATATATTGTAGTAGTAGCAGTAGTAGTACTAGGGTAGTAGTAGCGCAGCAACCGTGTAGCAGTAGTAGTAGTAGTAAGTAGTAGATAGTATGTAGTGTATATAAGTAGTAGTACTACTACTACTACTACTTACATGGTAGTACCAGTAGTAGTATACTAGTCAGTAGTAGTAATTGAGTAGTCAGTAGTTACTAGTAGTAGTAAGTAGTCTGTAGTAGTTGTAGTAGTCGTGTGGTAGTGGTAGTGTAGTGGTATTGGTAAAGTGGTAGTGGTAGTGGTTAGTAGTGAGTGGTAGTAAGTAGTAGTAGTAGTTCGTCGTAGTAATAACCTAGTCGTCGTAAGTCTCGTCGGTCGTAGTCCGCTATCGCCGTCGCCAATCGCCGAAGTAGAAGTAATAGTAATAGCAATCGTCGTCCAGTAATGACAGCTACTAGTAGCAGCCGCAGCGGCAGCAGTAGTAGTAGTAGCAGTAGTAACTTAGTAGCACTAATAGTAGTGGAATACACGTAGGAGTAAGACAGCGAAGGAGTAGGACGTAGGAATGGGAGTAGAAGTAGGAGTAGGAATAGGAGTTCATCGGGGCAAGAGTCGGAGAGTAGGACAGGAAAGGGATATGAATACGAGTAGGCGAAGGAGTAGGAATGGGAGTAGTAGGAGTAAGAAAAGGAGTGGGAGTAGAAGAAGAAGTAGAGGCAGCAGCAGCAGCAGCCGCAGCAGCAGAAGAAGCAGAGTGAGTGAGCATACAATTACGAGCAAAATATTAGTATAGGCATCCAGGCATACATAATAGAAACTATCAATCGTTGTAGCACCAGCAACAACATGACGCAACTGCAATGACAGCCCGATGTCGCTATGGTCGTAGAAACGTGGTAGTCGTAATCTCGTAGTCGTAGTCGTAGCGAGTCGTAGCAAATCCTATGTAGCGAGCGTACTATAGGTCGTGGTGATTAGAGAGCTCCCTTCAAGGGTCGGCGGGTTGGCGTGGCGTCCTCCCTCCTTCTCCTCCTCCTCCTCCCTCCTCCTCCTCCTCCTCCCCCTCCTCCTCCTCCTCCTCCTCCTCCTCAGGCCCCCTCGCTGCTGCGCTCGCCGGCCGGCCGGCCGGCCCGAGAGGCAGAGGGCAGAGGGCGGCGGCGGCCCCGGCGGCGGCAGCGACACCGCGGTCACGGCGGCAACAACAACGAAGGAGGAGGAGTTGGAAAAGGAGGGGAGACGGAGAGAGGAGGAGAAGGAAGATAATGAAGGAAGGGCGAACTGAGGAGGGGACGGAGGAGGACGGTGGAGTCCGAGGCCGAGGAGGACAGACAGGAGCAGGGGGAACTGGTGGTGGGGAGGAGCGGAAGTTGGTGGGAGGAATGCTACGCTGCCTCTTTCAGTCCAATCGGCCCCTACGGGCCCCTCGGGCCAAACGCTCACGCGCGCACGCGCTGTTACTGTTACGCGCGCAGCGCTGCCAAGCGCCCTGCGCTAAAAGCACGCGCCGCGCACGTCATTCGATGCCTTGGGGGCGCTGGGTCCTCAGATTTTTTGTTTGTTCAGTCCCTGAATATTCCTACGACCTGGAACCCTGGACTCCCCTGGACCCCATGATTCAACAGAGATCCTCGATAATATCTGAACCTCATCAAGGCTGGACCTCAGGAACATACCTCCAATCCCCAGGGCGACAAGACAGCATCATCGAGACAACGCGGAGGCGACGGGGCGCCTGAGAAGGGCGGGGCTTGCAGAGCCTGCTGGGCTGGCTGCCCCTCCATCTTCCTCCTCCTCCTCCCCTCCCTCCTCCTCCTCCTCATCCTCATCCTCATCATCCTCCTCCTCTCGCGGCTCCGCTCTAGCGTGGCATGACGGTCAGGCTCAGCGAACGAAGCAGAGCTGAGCTGCCCTGAAAACTGTGCTGCTGCCCCGCAACAGCCCTGAAACAAACATGCAGATCTCGCAACGCAGCTGTTGAGTTGTGGCAAGCGCCACCCTGGCGCAGCGATCTCTCGCTCTCCCACTTGCGCGCACAAATACACGCTGCTGCTAGAAGAATTCTTCTCAAGCAGAACGGAGAAACCCTCGGGCAGTTCCCCGGGGTCCCCAGCAAGCCGAACGGCCCACACTCCGCATGACTGCAGCTCGCGCAGTGCATCTCCACATTGCAGCGTCGCAGCCCCCATGTGCCCGGGCCCCTTGGCCGCGCGCTCGATCGGGGACGCACGCGCGAAAGCTTGAAACGGAAACGAGCATGACCATCAGGATCATCTCTGCCGCAAGCTCGGCTCGTAAAGAATAAAGATCATTTCAGCAAGTGCGCCCACTCCTTCGAGCTCTTATCAATGGTGCTGCGGGCGGAACCACCGGACTCGCTTGCCGCCGCGCCGGCGCCCTCAGCCTCGATGGCCATCTGGACGACGGCGTCGCCGCAGATCAGGCGCAGCAGATCGGGCTCAGCTGGGGCAGCATGCTCAGCATTGCCAGCATTGCTCTTGCGCCCCTTGCTCTTGGCTTTAGCCTTGGGCGCAGGCCTGGTGAGTTCATTGCCAACCTTGTTGCCCAGGGTGCCCGAAGGCTTCAACGTGGGGACCAACACAGTCGCTGTCTTCGGCATCGTGGAGCCGTCGGGGTCGTCTGGGCATCCGTGGAACGCCGTGCCCTCCAAAGAAATCTCGAGGATCTCATCAGTCTGCGTCATAGTTGCCGATGTTGCCACAACTTCCCTCAAGAGCCATCCGCGCACGATGCTGTCTGAGCCGCCCACGGTTTTCAAGCTCTCTGGGTTGATGTACCTGTTTTCCAGAAACACTTAGCAAAGCGCCGGGCAGAGCAGTCGACCGAGCTCAAAGAAGCGACGCAGACTCAGACGAAGCAACGAACCGAAGCCGAGCATCAGATGAAGCTGAGACCGACGCCAACCAGCCCAAAGCTCAAGACTCAAGACCTGGCAAAATCAACTGCCACGGATGTACATATCTTAGAACGGAGGCGTCTACTAGTAGTCTACTAGAGTCTAGGACAGTCTAGGTGCCTAGGAGCCTGGGAGCTTCTACATGGGGGTGGTGGCAAGCACGTTTGTAGGATTCCCTGGGTTGACATCGGAATCGAAATCTTGCGGCCATCGGGAAGCACGCTGGTGATCACCATGATTTTGAACGACCCCTTCCCCTTGCCAGAATAGCTTACAGGCCCGACAAGATGCATTTTCAACCCGTCAAGTTTCTTGAGGTCGATCTTATCGGCATCGCCAGGGCCAGCCTGCAGTCGGACCATGGGCGCCTTCTCCCCCTTATCCACCTTCTCCCCCTCGGCAGCGACGCGGATGTACAGGCCAAGGTTGACGACGTTCGGGGTGGGCATATTGGTCATGATTTCCCATTCCTTCTGGAACAAGCCCTTCTCGATCTCCCAGAGGATTTGCTTCAACAGTTTCGGGCTGAGGATCTCGCAGGGGATCTTGAGCTCAGGAACGGGGCCAGGCTCGGGCAAATCAGGCCAACCGGCAGCTGGGACAGTGAAGAGCTCTTCGAAGGGTACGATGGCTCCACCAGCAAACACGCTCGATTTTTCCTGCAGCACACCTACATCGCTGCGCTCCAACCCGGCTGACGGAACCAACATGAATTTCGTCATCACGTGCCCGAGATCAGCGGCGCCATGTGCGCTGTTCAGGCAGTTGAAGATATCAACCCAAACATCAATCCACAATGTCTTCGAGCCCTCCTCGTCCACCACGGGGCGCTTCATCAAGAGCACGTCGACCCCCTGCAGCTGCAGCGCCACGTCCTTGTCCTAGGGCCGAAGGTGCAAAAAAAAGGAAGAGGAGGAGGAGGAGGGCTAAGAGTCTAAGAAGACGGAGGAAGGAAGTGGGAGAGGAGGACGCAAGGGGGAGGACGTGGAGGAGGAGTCGGAGAAGGAGGAGGAGCAGGAGATGAGGAGGAGGAGGAGGGGGGTATCCAGGTATGAATGTGGATGAGGAGTCAGAGACGTCAGAGAGGCAGATAGGGGTTCGCGGGTTTGCGAGCTGGGATGGGACATGCGCGCAGCATCAATCTACTTTCGGAAGTTCGGAAATTCGGGTAAGGGTCCACACCTACCTGGTCCTCCACCAGGTCTGGTACCAGACCTCCCCTGGTCCTCCACCAGACCTCCCAGGAGGCCCTCCGGCGAGGTAGGGGAGGCCTCCACCAGACCTCCCCTGGTCCTCCACCAGACCTCCCCCAGGCCTGGTGGAGGACCAGGGGAGGCCTCCAGGAGGCCTCCCCTGGTCCTCACACCAAGGAGAAGGTCTGGGGGAGGCCTCCGCCAGAAACCCCCCCCAGGTCTGGGGTTCGCGGGCCGTCGGCAGTAGGGCTCGTTGGACGACGGAGGTCTCCCGGGAGGACCAGGGGAGGCCTGCCGGAGACCTCCACTGGTCCTCCCGGAGACCTCCGTCGTCCACGAGCCCTCCTCCGACGGCCGCGACCCCAGACCTGGGGGAGGTCTGGCGGAGGCCTCCCCCCAGACCTGGTGGAGGACCAGGGGAGGCCTCCTGGAGGCCTCCCCTACCTCGCCGGAGGGCCTCCTGGGAGGTCTGGTGGAGGACCAGGGGAGGTCTGGTACCAGACCTGGTGGAGGACCAGGTAGGTGTGGACCCTTACCCGAATTTCCGAACTTCCGAAAGTAGATTGATGCTGCGCGCATGTCCCATCCCAGCTCGCAAACCCGCGAACCCCTATCTGCCTCTCTGACGTCTCTGACTCCTCATCCACATTCATACCTGGATACCCCCCTCCTCCTCCTCCTCATCTCCTGCTCCTCCTCCTTCTCCGACTCCTCCTCCACGTCCTCCCCCTTGCGTCCTCCTCTCCCACTTCCTTCCTCCGTCTTCTTAGACTCTTAGCCCTCCTCCTCCTCCTCTTCCTTTTTTTTGCACCTTCGGCCCTAGGACAAGGACGTGGCGCTGCAGCTGCAGGGGGTCGACGTGCTCTTGATGAAGCGCCCCGTGGTGGACGAGGAGGGCTCGAAGACATTGTGGATTGATGTTTGGGTTGATATCTTCAACTGCCTGAACAGCGCACATGGCGCCGCTGATCTCGGGCACGTGATGACGAAATTCATGTTGGTTCCGTCAGCCGGGTTGGAGCGCAGCGATGTAGGTGTGCTGCAGGAAAAATCGAGCGTGTTTGCTGGTGGAGCCATCGTACCCTTCGAAGAGCTCTTCACTGTCCCAGCTGCCGGTTGGCCTGATTTGCCCGAGCCTGGCCCCGTTCCTGAGCTCAAGATCCCCTGCGAGATCCTCAGCCCGAAACTGTTGAAGCAAATCCTCTGGGAGATCGAGAAGGGCTTGTTCCAGAAGGAATGGGAAATCATGACCAATATGCCCACCCCGAACGTCGTCAACCTTGGCCTGTACATCCGCGTCGCTGCCGAGGGGGAGAAGGTGGATAAGGGGGAGAAGGCGCCCATGGTCCGACTGCAGGCTGGCCCTGGCGATGCCGATAAGATCGACCTCAAGAAACTTGACGGGTTGAAAATGCATCTTGTCGGGCCTGTAAGCTATTCTGGCAAGGGGAAGGGGTCGTTCAAAATCATGGTGATCACCAGCGTGCTTCCCGATGGCCGCAAGATTTCGATTCCGATGTCAACCCAGGGAATCCTACAAACGTGCTTGCCACCACCCCCATGTAGAAGCTCCCAGGCTCCTAGGCACCTAGACTGTCCTAGACTCTAGTAGACTACTAGTAGACGCCTCCGTTCTAAGATATGTACATCCGTGGCAGTTGATTTTGCCAGGTCTTGAGTCTTGAGCTTTGGGCTGGTTGGCGTCGGTCTCAGCTTCATCTGATGCTCGGCTTCGGTTCGTTGCTTCGTCTGAGTCTGCGTCGCTTCTTTGAGCTCGGTCGACTGCTCTGCCCGGCGCTTTGCTAAGTGTTTCTGGAAAACAGGTACATCAACCCAGAGAGCTTGAAAACCGTGGGCGGCTCAGACAGCATCGTGCGCGGATGGCTCTTGAGGGAAGTTGTGGCAACATCGGCAACTATGACGCAGACTGATGAGATCCTCGAGATTTCTTTGGAGGGCACGGCGTTCCACGGATGCCCAGACGACCCCGACGGCTCCACGATGCCGAAGACAGCGACTGTGTTGGTCCCCACGTTGAAGCCTTCGGGCACCCTGGGCAACAAGGTTGGCAATGAACTCACCAGGCCTGCGCCCAAGGCTAAAGCCAAGAGCAAGGGGCGCAAGAGCAATGCTGGCAATGCTGAGCATGCTGCCCCAGCTGAGCCCGATCTGCTGCGCCTGATCTGCGGCGACGCCGTCGTCCAGATGGCCATCGAGGCTGAGGGCGCCGGCGCGGCGGCAAGCGAGTCCGGTGGTTCCGCCCGCAGCACCATTGATAAGAGCTCGAAGGAGTGGGCGCACTTGCTGAAATGATCTTTATTCTTTACGAGCCGAGCTTGCGGCAGAGATGATCCTGATGGTCATGCTCGTTTCCGTTTCAAGCTTTCGCGCGTGCGTCCCCGATCGAGCGCGCGGCCAAGGGGCCCGGGCACATGGGGGCTGCGACGCTGCAATGTGGAGATGCACTGCGCGAGCTGCAGTCATGCGGAGTGTGGGCCGTTCGGCTTGCTGGGGACCCCGGGGAACTGCCCGAGGGTTTCTCCGTTCTGCTTGAGAAGAATTCTTCTAGCAGCAGCGTGTATTTGTGCGCGCAAGTGGGAGAGCGAGAGATCGCTGCGCCAGGGTGGCGCTTGCCACAACTCAACAGCTGCGTTGCGAGATCTGCATGTTTGTTTCAGGGCTGTTGCGGGGCAGCAGCACAGTTTTCAGGGCAGCTCAGCTCTGCTTCGTTCGCTGAGCCTGACCGTCATGCCACGCTAGAGCGGAGCCGCGAGAGGAGGAGGATGATGAGGATGAGGATGAGGAGCCTGACCGTCATGCCACGCTAGAGCGGAGCCGCGAGAGGAGGAGGATGATGAGGATGAGGATGAGGAGGAGGAGGAGGGAGGGGAGGAGGAGGAGGAAGATGGAGGGGCAGCCAGCCCAGCAGGCTCTGCAAGCCCCGCCCTTCTCAGGCGCCCCGTCGCCTCCGCGTTGTCTCGATGATGCTGTCTTGTCGCCCTGGGGATTGGAGGTATGTTCCTGAGGTCCAGCCTTGATGAGGTTCAGATATTATCGAGGATCTCTGTTGAATCATGGGGTCCAGGGGAGTCCAGGGTTCCAGGTCGTAGGAATATTCAGGGACTGAACAAACAAAAAATCTGAGGACCCAGCGCCCCCAAGGCATCGAATGACGTGCGCGGCGCGTGCTTTTAGCGCAGGGCGCTTGGCAGCGCTGCGCGCGTAACAGTAACAGCGCGTGCGCGCGTGAGCGTTTGGCCCGAGGGGCCCGTAGGGGCCGATTGGACTGAAAGAGGCAGCGTAGCATTCCTCCCACCAACTTCCGCTCCTCCCCACCACCAGTTCCCCCTGCTCCTGTCTGTCCTCCTCGGCCTCGGACTCCACCGTCCTCCTCCGTCCCCTCCTCAGTTCGCCCTTCCTTCATTATCTTCCTTCTCCTCCTCTCTCCGTCTCCCCTCCTTTTCCAACTCCTCCTCCTTCGTTGTTGTTGCCGCCGTGACCGCGGTGTCGCTGCCGCCGCCGGGGCCGCCGCCGCCCTCTGCCCTCTGCCTCTCGGGCCGGCCGGCCGGCCGGCGAGCGCAGCAGCGAGGGGGCCTGAGGAGGAGGAGGAGGAGGAGGAGGAGGGGGAGGAGGAGGAGGAGGAGGGAGGAGGAGGAGGAGAAGGAGGGAGGACGCCACGCCAACCCGCCGACCCTTGAAGGGAGCTCTCTAATCACCACGACCTATAGTACGCT
>CAUYUJ010002806.1:0-2500 GCA_963575745.1 Prorocentrum cordatum | reverse complement strand
CTACTACTACTACTACTACTACTACTACTACTACTACTACTACTACTACTACTATTGCGACGACTACCACAATTAGTCAAACTCCTACTCTGCAACAGCTACTACGCTTCTACAGTTACTACTCCTGCTATTAGTACTACTCGTACAACAACATCTACTACCACTACTACTCTACTACGCTACTACTCTTACTGCTACTGCTACTACTACGACTGCTACTACTACCACTCGTACAACTACTACCTGATCAGCCTGATATTATTAGAACTACTACTCTTACTGCTACGGCTATTACTATTACTATGGCTATCACTACTACTACTACTACTACTACTACTACTACTACTACTACTACTACTACTACTACTTCTTCTACTTTTACTTCTACTACTACTACTACTACTACTACTAGTAGTAGTAAAGTTAGTAGTGGTAGTAAGTAGTAGTATAGTAGTACTACTACTAATACTACTACTACTACTACTACTACTACTACTACTACTACTACTCTACTAATACAAGTTTGGTACCTTCGTTCCGTGATGGTCCTTCATGCAGCGCATGCAGCGGGCATTACAATTTGAGAGGACACAAGAAGCGCGAAGGCCACAGGAGAGCTGCCATCGCGGCCCTCGGAGATGCAATGTGCCCGAGACTTCCCGAGGCAGCTGCGTTGGATTTCATTTGCGCGTTCCAGGTGTTCCGTAGCCAGCCTGGCTCAAATGCTCAAATTCATTGAGCAGAGCCGGGCGCGGGCAGCAGATGGCAGCACTGACTCGCGAGATGTGCGCCCTCGCCGGGGGTCTCGTGCCACGGGCAACGCTGATGCGTCAGGTGCTGAGCCTGGACAGGCAGATGTTGGGGAAACGTCAGAAGTGGGGGCGCTTCTACAGCGCGCAGGAGGCATCTTGCAATTGGAGCTCGCATTTTCGCGAACTGCAGAACAGCAAAAGATAGACGGTGGCTGTTTTCCTTCTGATTTCGTTGGCACCTCGGCGCCGGAAGCGCAGGACCTCTGGGAAGCGCTAGCGCCTCAGCCCATTCAATTCGTGGAGCTTTTTCGTCGCCCCTAAATCGCGTAGCGATTTGGGGGGCAGTGAAATTTGAGGAGCGTTTGTGCTCTACGCCTCCTGGCCTCTTTGCCTCAGTGCCTCATGGCCTCACCCTCACCAACGGTGGGCGCTCCCTGGTGGGAGCAGTGGATTCGTGTGTTGGGTGAAGGGGAGTTTCTCTTTCCGCGCGCCTTGCCTTCTCGGGGGCGGTGGTCCGTCGGTCTGTCTGTGGTCTGTCTCCGTCCGTCGGTCTGTCTGTCTGTCTGTCTGTCTGTCTGGTTCTGCCCGGAAGGGCAAAAGTGTGATGCGCCCGAGGCGTGCCAGGCCCGGAAGGGCACTCGTGCGTCTCCCGCGAGCGTCGCTGGCCTCGCTCAGCGGTGTCTGGTTCTGCCCGGAAGGGCAAAAGTGTGATGCGCCCGAGGCGTGCCAGGCCCGGAAGGGCACTCGTGGAGTCTCCCCGCGAGCGTGCTGCCTCGCTCGGCGGATTTGGCGCTCGCAGGGGAGCGGCAGATGAGAGGCTGCCCCGAAGCTCCGCCCAAACGGACCTTGGCCCGCAGAGTGGCGGGGCAGATGAGAAACTGCCCCGCAGTTCCGCCCAAACGGACCTGCAGGTCAGCGCGAAATGCGCTCAAACAATTGCGTTCTTATGCGGGCCAGTGGCAGCGCACCAGGTTGAATTCTCGGGCGCCCTAGCGCCGGGTAGTAGCGGGAGATGTGCGCAAGCCCTCTCGCAAGTCATCCTCTCGGACACCGTCGCCCAAACTGGGCGCTCCGTCATTCCATCATTCAGTGCCTTTCCCTCCTCCTCTGGCAGCGGCGGCGGCAGCGCTGGCGCGACAGTGGCTGCGCTGGCGCGACGGTGGGGAAGCAGTCTAAGTGCTTCCAGCGTGCAGTGGCGAGAGCGAGGCATCCGGCGCAACGGCTGCAGGATGGCTCCTTTGGAGGAGTTCGAATCCGTGTGTGTGGCGTGCCAAAGTTGGGTCCTTTGCCAGTCTCCTGCTTCGTCTTCTGTGTGGGTCTTCACTGACTGCCGCAGGTCCCTCGCTCAATCCGTGCTGATGCTGCTCAGGCTCAGATTCACAGGCTGTGCTTCGACAAACCTCCAACAGCTCAGTTTCGGCACTCTGCGTGTCTTAACTTTCAACCTCGCTCGCCGGTGCACGCGATGGCATCGTGCACCTCCAGTGAGATCCGTGCTGACCTCGAGGGCCTGCCCAGCTCTGCGTTCAACGGGGCTGACGAGGCATCGCGCCAGCAGTGGATGGACACAGTGCTGGGTGCCGAGGTCAATCCGCGCAGCAAGCACGACGTTCGGTTCTACACTGGGGTGGCCCGTCTCCTGGCGGACACCGTGCACAGCACGCAGCCCGAAGACTTCGCCGACGAGTATGTGCGCGAAGTAATCAAAACAGGTTTCAGACCTGGAGATTTGCCTTTCGCTTCGGAGG
>CAUYUJ010002805.1:0-85418 GCA_963575745.1 Prorocentrum cordatum | reverse complement strand
ATCGTCATCATCATCATCATCATCATCATCATCATCATCATCATCATCATCATCATCATCATCATCATCATCATCATCATCATCATCATCATCATCATGGTACTCCTCCCCCTCCTCCTCCCCCTCCTCCTCCCCTTCCTCACTTCCCCTCTACTTAGGCCTGCCAGCCCAGCGCGAGAGGCCGCGATGATGCGGCAGCGAGGCGGCAAAGAGGCGACGCGGGCGGCAACGTGGCGAATATTCGGCACGCGCATCAAATTCCAGCGAAAGCCAAATAAGAGCACCGAAATCCACGCACTAGTTAGGGGATACTCAGGACACTAGGTTAACATCTGCGCATCTATGTACGCACGTATGTAATTACATATACACACAACCAAATGTGTGCACATGTATATATATATATATATAGACATATATAGACATATATATATGTATAAATCTAGATAGGTGTGTGTGGGGGAGGGGGGGGGGTGCGTGTGTGGTTGCGTGTAGCCGCCTGCACCCCGGCCCGCCCTCCGGCCGCCTGAGGCCCCGCCCGCCTGTGCCCTGTCTCCCCAATTAGAGCTGTGCGTAGCCCACCTAGCTTTTATCGGAAGAGGTTCGCTCTCGTCCCGCAGAACAAAAAGTATGTGTGTGTGTGAGTGTGTGCGTGGCCAGCTGAATCACAAGAGGGAGGGCACCGCACGGCCCCAGAGGGCCACAAGTCGCCCCCAGAGAGCACCAGGAGGCTTCAGGAGGCCCCGACGAGACCCCCCAAACGGCCCAGGTGTGCCCAAGATGGCCCAAGATGGGCCACAGATAGCCCACAGATGGCCCAAGAGACCCCAAGAGGCCCCAAGAGAGCTCCGAGAGGCGTTCCACGAGGGCCCCGAGAGCCCAGAATCGTGGATTTTCAGTTGTTTGTTCTACGTGTGTTGCTTTCTCGCTTTCTCAGCGCCCCGACGCTCCCAAACCGCCCAAGAGGCCCCCAAAACCGCTCCAAGACCACCCAAGAGGCCCCCAAAAGGGCCCCAAAACTGGGCAACGGGGCCTTGAAAAAAGCACCCAAGACGGCCCAAGGTGGCCCCAGGATGGCCCCAAGAGAGGCCAAAGAGGGACACAGGAGGCAGCAAGAGGCCCCCGAGAGGCCCCAAGGACCCCCTACAGGCTCCAGGCCCCCAAGAGGCCCCAAAAAAGGCCCCCACAGGCCGCAAACACTATACCTAGAGGCCCCAAAAGAGCTCCCAAAGACATTAGGACGGCGACTGTCAGAAAGTCGTTGTGCATACATATATATATATATATATATATATACACACACATACATACATACATCCATACATACATACATACATACATACATGCATGCATGCATGCATGCATGCATGCATGCATGCATACATGCATACCAGCACATACCTACACGTACACGCATATACATACATATGTATATATATATATATGTATATACATACATACATATACATGCATGATAGCATGCATGCATGCATGCGTACAGATATACACACATATATACATACATACACACATGCATGCATGTGTACATATGAGCATACATACATACGTGCTTACAGACAGACATGCGTACACACATACATTCCTATAGGCGTACATACGTACATACACACATGCATACATACATACATACATACACACACAAACATACATAGAGATATTCATATTCGTATTACTATCAGCATTAGTATGTGGATTAGCATTAGCAGTCGTAGTAGCGCTCGTACCCGTAATAATATACGATTACTATTACCATTAAAAGCAGCATCAATTTTAGTATTGAGATGTCTAGTGTTTTACTGCTAGTATAAATATTCGCACTGGTAAATACACTATTCTATATAAACATACTACTATTTAGACATTGTCCATGTATAAATACAAGCATATGTAAACGTGCGTGTGTTTACGCACGAAGAATTCATGATGTATGTAGACCATTGTCCACACGTATAGTCGGCTTGTTCCTGTACACATCAAAATGCACATGTTATGTGTTTACGGTGTGGATGGTATCAATGACGCTCGCAACGAATGAAGTCAACTCGCCCCACTGGTTTTCGTAAGCGCATTGCGCGAACATGACTTATCAGACAGAAAGGAACACACACGCTATATACCTATGTATCCTACGACGGTGGCGCGGGCACCGCTTTGCCTGACCACGCGGTGCAATGGAAGAGGCCGCGGTCATGACACGCGAAAAACCGATGGAAACAACGAGACATGAAGGCGCCGTGTTGTTCAATCACGCTGCCAGGTAAGCGTAGCCACGTGCAGACTATATGCATTTGTGCGAATGAAAATGCCCGAGAATGCATGACAGAAACTTAGACATGTGTACGCTTTTTGGGTCATGCCAATAGATCCTGCACGAACCAGGCTCCGTGTGGCAGCGCGATTGAACAAAATGGCGCCTTAGAGGTTGTAGCATCGTGACACGCCCACATGTGCTATGCACGCGGCGACGTCCATGCGGCAGTGTGGCTGGACGACGCCACCGCACCTCACTGTTACACCCGCCCACTATCACGCCACCCTTCTTTATTATTCAGCCGAGTAGCCGACTTGAAGCACCTGCAATGCCTTGCGGCAATTTCTGATATATGCGACCGGTTTTGCTGGACTGCATCGGTCGATGTCCCTGTTGAGGTGGCGAGCTGTTGATTTCTGGTGTCTTTTTGGGGCTGGCGCCTGATCCATCAATCGACAATTTTGCCCCTATCCCACGGCTTCCAGCGCGCTGGACTGCAGAATCGGGGATCAGCCAAAAAAATTAGCCTGGCGAAGAACCCAACCATATGCAGTTGTCAGTACCGCAGCTGCGGGTTTCATCTTCAATGGAACTCCCCATAGGACTACGGAACGTGTGAGGGGTGTGCCGAGATGGGTGCCACTGGGGCATTCGGCGAAGCTCCCTATGGGGACATGAAACACGCGCGGGGCTTGCCGACATGGGTGGCGGAAACGCATGTGCGGGCCGCCACTGGGGCCTCCAGTGGAGCTCCCTATGGGTCCCCGAAACATGATGCTGCTGCGGGGGGGGGCCGGGATGGGTGGCGGAGACGCATGTAAGCGCCGCTACTGGGGCCTTCGGTGGAGCTCCCTATGGGGCCACGAAGCGCGTGAGGGGTGTCCTGGGATGTGTGGCGGGGACGCATGTGAGCGCCGCCACTGGGGCCTTCGGTGCAGCTCTCTATGGGGCCACGAAACGTGTGAGGGGTGTGCCGAATTGGGTGCGGGTGGTGACGCATGCGGGCGGCAGCACTGGGGCCTTCGGTGGATCTCCCCATGGGGCCACGAAACCTGTTGTTGTGAGGGGCGTGCCGGGATGGGTGGCGGGGACGCATGTGAGCGCGGCCGCTGGGGCCTTCGGTGGAGCTCCCTATGGGGCCACGAAACTGTGAGGGGTGTGCCGAAGTGGGTGGGTGTGGGTGACGCATGTGGGCGCCGCCACTGGGGCCTCCGGTGGATGATGGGGCCACGAAACCTGTCAGGGATGTGCCGAAATGGGTGCGCGGGACGCATGCGCATGTGAGCGCCGCCACTGGGGCCTTCGGTGGAGCTCCCTATGGGGCCACGAAACGTGTGAGGGGTGTGCCGAAATGGGTGTGCGGGACGCATGCGGGCACATCCACTGGGACCTTCGGTGGAGCTCCCTATGGGGCCACGAAACGTGTGAGGGGTGTGCCGAAATTGGTGTGCGGGACGCATGCGGGCACACCCACTGGGACCTTCGGCGGAGCTCCCTATGGGGCCACGGAACGCGTGAGGGGCGTGCCGAAATGGGTGTGGCTGACGCATGCGGGCGCGGGCACTGGGGCCTTCGGCGGAGCTTCTACTATGGGGCCACGAAACGTGTGAGGGGTGTGCCGAATTGTGTGTGAGTGACGCATGCAGGCGGCAGCACTGGGGCCTTCGGCGGAGCTCCTATGGGGCCACGAAACGTGTGAGGGGTGTGCCGACTTGGATGTGGGTGACGCATGCGGGCGCGGGCACTGGGGCCTTCGGTGGAGTTCCCTATGGAGCCACGAAACGTGTGAGGGGTGTGCCGCATTCGGTGTGGGTGACGCATGCGGGCGCGGGCACTGGGGCCTTCGGCGGAGCTCCCTATGGAGCCACGAAACGTGTGAGGGGTGTGCCGAAATGGGTGTGGGTGAAGCATGCGGGCGCGGGCACTGGGGCCTTCGGTGGAGCTCCCTATGGAGCCACGAAACGTGTGAGGGGTGTGCCGAAATGGGTGTGGGTGACGCATGCGGGCGCGGGCACTGGGCCTTCGGTGGAGCTTCCTATGGAGCCACGAAGCGTGTGAGGGGTGTGCCGAAATGGGTGTGGGTGACGCATGCGGGCGCGGGCACTGGGGCCTTCGGTGGAGCTCCCTATGGAGCCACGAAGCGTGTGAGGGGTGTGCCGAAATGGGTGTGGGTGACGCATGCGGGCGCGGGCACTGGGGCCTTCGGTGAGCTCCCTATGGAGCCACGAAACGTGTGAGGGGTGTGCCGAATGGGTGGTGGGTGTTGCCATTGCGGAGCGCGGGCGGCGGGGCTTCGGTGGAGCTCCCTATGGAAGGCCACGAAACGCTGTAAACTGGTGGTGAAGAGGAGCAGGAGGAGTAAGGGAGGGGAAGGAGTAGGAGGAGAGGAGAGGAGAGGAAGAGGGAGAGGAAGAAGGAAGGAAGAGGAGAGGAGAGGAGAGGAGAGGAGGGGGAGGAGAGAGGAAAAAGAGGAGAGGAGCGGAGAGGAGGAAGGAAGGAAGAGGAAGAGAGGGAGAGGAGAGGAGAGGAGAGGAGAGGAGAGGAACGCGGGGCACCGTCTCTTCAAAACGAGGACCCAACACCACAGGATGGTTGGGAACAACATTTCTGACAACTCAGAAAAAAAGCCTCGTCCACAAAACTTTCAAACTCTTTCAGAAACAACTTAAGATGTTCGGGCTGACCCCCAGTTCCTTTGTTGATTCACTTGAGCCCAGGATCTCAAGGACCAGGCAAAATAGCAAAAGTCTGTATGCCAATGTTAATTGCAGTTTGCCTGATCCCTGACTCCTGTGACACACTGGAGCCCAGGATCTCAAAATCCACGGATGGGGCAACATAGCAAAATTAGCCTGGCGAAGGACCCAACCATATGCAGTTGTGAATATTGCAAATATGAATATAGTTTTCGGTGGCGCTACCTCTGGGTAGGGGAGACGCATGCGAATACCCCCACTGGGGCCTTCGGTGGAGCTCCCTATGGGGCTACGAAACGCTGCCCTGGGTGGGAGAACCGCATGCGGGCACCCCCACTGGGGCCTTCGGTGGAGCTCCCTATGGGGCCACGAAACGCTGCCCTGGGTGGGGGAACCGCACGCGGGCACCCCAACTGGGGCCTTCGGTGGAGCTCCCTATGGGGCTACGAAACGCTGCCCTGTGTGGGGGGGGGGGACCGCATGCGGCAGGCCCACTGGGGCCTACGGTGGAGCTCCCTATGGGGCCACGAAACGTTGCCCTGGGTGGGGGAACCGCATGTGGACACCCCCACTGGGGCCTTCGGTGGAGCTCCCTATGGGCTAACGAAACGCTGTACTCGAAACGCTGCCCTGGGTTGGGGAACCGCATGTGGACACCCCCACTGGGGCCTTCGGTGGAGCTCCCTCTGGGGCTACGAAACGCTGCCCTGGGTGGGGGAACTGCATGTGGACACCCCCACTGGGGCCTTCGGTGGAGCTCCCTCTGGGGCTACGAAACGCTGCCCTGGGTGGGGGAACCGCATGTTGACACCCCCACTGGGGCCTTCGGTGGAGCTCCCTCTGGGGCTACGAAACGTTGCCCTGGGTGGGGGAACTGCATGTGGACACCCCCACTGGGGCCTTCGGTGGAGCTCCCTCTGGGGCCACGAAGCTGAGGGGGTGGGGACCGCATGTGGACACCCCCACTGGGGGCCCTTTCGGTGTCGTACCCCATGGGTCCTACGAAACCCTGCCCTGGGTGGGAACCGCATGCGGGCACACCCCACTGGGGACTTCGGTGGAGCTCCCTCTGGGGCTACGAAACGCTGCCCTGGGTGGGGGAACCGCATGTGGACACCCCCACTGGGGCCTTCGGTGGAGCTCCCTCTGGGGCTACGAAACGTTGCCCTGGGTGGGGGAACCGCATGTGGACACCCCCACTGGGGCCTACGGTGGAGCTCCTTATGGGGCTACGAAACGCTGCCCTGGGTGGGGGAACCGCATGTGGACACCCCCACTGGGGCCTACGGTGGAGCTCCCTATGGGGCTACGAAACGCTGCCCTGGGTGGGGGAACCGCATGTGGACACCCCCACTGGGGCCTTCGGTGGAGCTCCCTATGGGGCTACTAAACGCTGCCCTGGGTGGGGGAACCGCATGTGGACACCCCCACTGGGGCCTTCGGTGGAGCTCCCTATGGGGCTACGAAACGCGTGAGAGGTGTGCCGAGAGCAGAGGCAAGGAGGGGGAGGAGGGGCAGCGGGAGGAGTGGACGCGGGGCGCTGTCTCTTCAAAACGAGGACCCAACACCACAGGATGGTTGGGAACAACATATAATAAAATTATCCTGGCGAAAGACCCAACCATAAGCAATTGTTGGTAACGCGTTGTGGGTGCCGCTTTCGGTGGGGCTCCATATGGGGCCACGAAGCGCTGCCTTGGATAGGGGGAACCGCATGCGGACTGCGCCACCGGGGCGGGCCTTCGGTGGAGCTCCCTATGGGGCTACGAAACGCTGCCCTGGGTGGGGGAACCGCATGCGAACTGCGCCACTGGGGCCTTCGGTGGAGCTCCCTATGGTGCCACGAAACGCTGCCCTGGGTGGGGGAAGCGCATGCGAACTGCGCCACGGGGGCTTTCGGTGGAGCTCCCCATGGGGCCACGAAGCGCTGCCCTGGGTGGGGGAACCGCATGCGAACACCCCCACTGGGGCCTTCGGTGGAGCTCCCTATGGGGCCACGAAACGCTGCCCTGGGTGGGGGAACCGCATGCGAACACCCCCACTGGGGCCTTCGGTGGAGCTCCCTATGGGGCCACGAAACGCTGCCCTGGGTGGGGGAACCGCATGCGAACACCCCCACTGGGGCCTTCGGTGGAGCTCCCTATGGGGCCACGAAACGCTGCCCTGGGTGGGGGAACCGCATGCGAACACCCCCACTGGGGCCTTCGGTGGAGCTCCCTATGGTGCCACGAAACGCTGCCCTGGGTGGGGGAAGCGCATGCGAACTGCGCCACGGGGGCTTTCGGTGGAGCTCCCATGGGGCCACGAAACGCTGCCCTGGGTGGGGGAACCGCATGCGACCCCCACTGGGGCCTTACTGCGCTGCCTTCGGTGGAGCTCCCTATGGGGCACGAAACGCTGCCCTGGGTGGGGGAACCGCATGCGAACACCCCCACTGGGGCCTTCGGTGGAGCTCCCTATGGGGCTACGAAACGCTGCCCTGGGTGGGGGAACCGCATGCGGACACCCCCACTGGGGCCTTCGGTGGAGCTCCCTATGGGGCCACGAAACGCTGCCCTGGGTGGGGGAACCGCATGTGGACACCCCCACTGGGGCCTTCGGTGGAGCTCCCTATATGGGGCCACGAAACGCTGCCCTGGGTGGGGGAACCGCATGTGGACACCCCACTGGGGCCTTCGGTGGAGCTCCCTATGGGGCCACGAAACGCTGCCCTGGGTGGGGGAACCGCATGTGGACACCCCCACTGGGGCCTTCGGTGGAGCTCCCTATGGGGCCACGAAACGCTGCCCTGGGTGGGGGAACCGCATGCGAACACCCCCACTGGGGCCTTCGGTGGAGCTCCCTATGGGGCTACGAAACGCTGCCCTGGGTGGGGGAACCGCATGCGAACACCCCCACTGGGGCCTTCGGTGGAGCTCCCTATGGGGCCACGAAACGCTGCCCTGGGTGGGGGAACCGCATGCGAACACCCCCACTGGGGCCTTCGGTGGAGCTCCCTATGGGGCCACGAAACGCTGCCCTGGGTGGGGGAACCGCATGCGACACCCCCACTGGGGCCTTCGGTGGAGCTCCCTATGGGGCCACGAAACGCTGCCCTGGGTGGGGGAACCGCATGTGGACACCCCCACTGGGGCCTTCGGTGGAGCTCCCTATGGGGCCACGAAACGCTGCCCTGGGTGGGGGAACCGCATGTGGACACCCCCACTGGGGCCTTCGGTGGAGCTCCCTATGGGGCTACGAAACGCTGCCCTGGGTGGGGGAACCGCATGTGGACACCCCCACTGGGGCCTTCGGTGGAGCTCCCCCACGAAACGCTGCCCTGGGTGGGGGAACCGCATGGGCCTTCGGTGGAGCTCCCTATGGGGCCACGAAACGCTGCCCTGGGTGGGGGAACCGCAACACCCCCACTGGGGCGCATTCTGGGGCCTTGGAGCTCCCTATGGGGCCACGAAACGCTGCCCTGGGTGGGGGAACCGCATGTGGACACCCCCACTGGGGCCTTCGGTGGAGCTCCCTATGGGGCCACGAAACGCTGCCCTGGGTGGGGGAACCGCATGTGGACACCCCCACTGGGGCCTTCGGTGGAGCTCCCTATGGGGCCACGAAACGCTGCCCTGGGTGGGGGAACCGCATGTGGACACCCCCACTGGGGCCTTCGGTGGAGCTCCCTATGGGGCCACGAAACGCTGCCCTGGGTGGGGGAACCGCATGTGGACACCCCCACTGGGGCCTTCGGTGGAGCTCCCTATGGGGCCACGAAACGCTGCCCTGGGTGGGGGAACCGCATGCGGACACCCCCACTGGGGCCTTCGGTGGAGCTCCCTATGGGGCTACGAAACGCTGCCCTGGGTGGGGGAACCGCATGTGGACACCCCCACTGGGGCCTTCGGTGGAGCTCCCTATGGGGCCACGAAACGCTGCCCTGGGTGGGGGAACCGCATGCGGACACCCCCACTGGGGCCTTCGGTGGAGCTCCCTATGGGGCTACGAAACGCTGCCCTGGGTGGGGGAACCGCATGTGGACACCCCCACTGGGGCCTTCGGTGGAGCTCCCTATGGGGCCACGAAACGCTGCCCTGGGTGGGGGAACCGCATGTGGACACCCCCACTGGGGCCTTCGGTGGAGCTCCCTATGGGGCCACGAAACGCTGCCCTGGGTGGGGGAACCGCATGTGGACACCCCCACTGGGGCCTTCGGTGGAGCTCCCTATGGGGCTACGAAACGCGTGAGAGGTGTGCCGAGAGCAGAGGCAAGGAGGGGGAGGAGGGAGGAGGGGGAAGAGGAGGAGAGGAGAGGACGCGGGCACCGTCTCTTCAAAACGAGGACCCAACACCACAGGATGGTTGGGAAAAAAACGATTTAGACTGATACCTAGTTCCTGTGATTCGCTCGAGCCAGGAATCTAAAAATCCAAAGGTCATGCAAAATAGCATGTTTAAAATGCTAGTTTGCCCGATCCCTGGCTCCTGTGATTCACTTGGGCCCAGGACCTGAAAACCCAGGGACAACACAAAATAGCAACAACAACAGAAAAACAGTGTGTTGAAACACTATACATATATATACAAATACATACATACATACATACATACATACAGACAGACAGACAGACAGACAGACAGACAGACAGACAGACAGACAGACAGACAGACAGACAGACATACATACAGATATACATATATACACACACGTGGCTTAATAAAAGAAAAATTGTCTGATCTCTGGCTTCCGTGACTTACTTGAACCCAGGATCTCGAAATCGAGTGATCAGGCAAACTAGCAATTGAAACTAAAAAATGATTCGTTGCCGGATTCTGGGCTCCTGTGAACCACTTGGGCCCAGGACCTCAAAATCTAGGAATCAAGCAAAATAGGAAAACATTGTTTATCACACATATATATACATATACCTATACATACACATATACATATACATATACATATACATATACATATACATCTACATATATATATATATATATACACACACATATATGTAGAATGATGGCGACGCTAATGTTTGGGAAAAAAGTCCAGTGTCTGTGAATCCTGGGACTCTGGAATTCAGCGCGTTGAAGGTCCCGAGGTTTTGCTACGAAGAACTCAACAAGAGAGCCTGCGCAAACCCGAAGCAGACGCGAGAAAAGCAGCATCAAGACAGACGCAGGGAACTGCCCGTTTGGAAGTGCGTCCGAAGGGGGCGGGGGGTTGTGGCTGGGAAGTGACCCTAGTCGTCCGTGCCCCCTCCCCCACACCCCCTCCGCTGGACATGGACGGGGCGCCCCGCGACCCATTTGGAGCGTCCGTGAAGACCTGGGTGAGAAGGTACAAACGATTTGTTTTCCTTAGTTTTCGGACCAGTGATGTCCTCCTGGGGGGGGGGGGAGCAATTGACCACCCCCCCCCTTTCTTATCAAACACCTCCAAGATGGCCCCACAAAGCTCCCAAGAGTGTCCCAAGAGGGCGCCCGGGAAGCCCGAATAAGTCTCTAACAGGGCCCCAACAGGCTCCCGAAAGGACCCCGAAAACTCTCCCGAGGCACCCGAGAGGACCCTAGGACCGCCAAGAGGACCCCAAGACAACGCAAGAGGACACCAAGGAGCTCTCAAGCGACATCCGAAGAGACTCCGAAGAGGCATCCAAGAGGCATCTGGCGTTTCTGCACGCTCTCCTCCTCCTCCTCCTCCTCCTCCTCCTCATCCTCCTCCTCCTTATCCTCCTCTTCCTCTTCCTGTTCCTCCTCTTCCTCCTCCTCCTCGTCATCATCAGCATCATCATGCACCTATTCCTGCTCCTCCTCCCTCCTCCCTCCAGCCCCCTTCCCCGCGAGGATCTGCAAGACTTCGCACAACTCTAGCCTCGGTTACCCGGAGAGCCAACTCTTCCCCGTATTGCTGGTAGATGTGACGAATCAGTCGCCGTAGTAGTACCAGCAGTACTAATAGTCGTAGCAGCAGTACTAGTAATGGTAATAGTGTTCTTCTCTACCCTGAGGACGACGTCCCTCCTCCTTCGGGCCTGCTAATGGTGGGCGCTGGTCATCTCAAGCCGCGGCGTCGCCCTCCAGGGAGGTCCCAGCGTTCAGACTGCACGTGGCCCGACTGACATTGTCGGCCAGGCTAATGGCGTGGCTCCCCGACAGGTACTCCATTAGACCTGGCACAAGGACAAGATGAACGGCACGCCCGACGACTAGTAATGGTAGTAGTAGTAGTTGTTGTAGTAGTAGTAGTGGTAGTAGTAGTAGTAATACTAGTAGTAGTAGTAGTAGTAGTAGTAGTAGTAGTAGTAGTAGTAGTAGTAGTAGTAGTACTAGTAGTAGTAGTAGTAATAGTAGTAGTAGTAGTAGTAGTAGTAGTAGTGGTAGTAGAAGTAAAGTAGTAGTAGTAGTAGTAGTAGTAGTAGTAGTAGTAGTAGTAGTAGTAGTATAGTACTACTACTACTACTACTACTACTACTACTACTACTACTACTACTACTACTACTGCTACTATAAAACCAAAGTAGTAGTAGTAGTAGTAGTAGTAGTAGTGGTAGTAGTAGTAGTAGTAGTAGTAGTAGTAGTAGTGGGTGGTGGTGGTGGTGGTAGTGATAATTAGTAGTAGTAGTAGTAGTAGTAGTAGTAGTAGTAGTAGTAAAAGTAAATAAAAATAGCACCAGTCGTAGTACTAGTAATCGTTTCAGTAGGAGTGGTAATGATAAAAGTAGTAGTAGTAGCAGCAGTAGTGATCGTAATAACAGTAGTAGTAGTAGTCGTCGTAAAAGTAGTAGTGGTGGTGGTGGTAATAGTACTGGTGGTAGCACAATAATAAACGGAATCGCATTCGCAGGAGTATTATTAGTAGCAGCCGTAGACGTAGTAGTAATGATACTAAAAGATAGGAGTAGTAGTAATAGTCCTAGTAGTAGTAGTAGTAATAAAAGTGGTACTAGTACTCGTAGTATTGGTAGTGGTAGCAGTAGTACGCAGCAGTAGAGGTGGCACTACTCGAATCAGTAGTAGTAGTAGTAGTGGTAATAGTAGTAGTAGTCGTAGTAGTAGTAGTAGTAGCAGTAGTAGTAGTAGTAGTAGTAGTAGTAGTAGTAGCAGTCGTAAGCATAATAATGACAATAGTAGTAATAGAAAAAGCCGCAGTAGGAAAAGCCAAAGTAGCAGCGGTACTCGTCTTTGTGGTGGTCGTGGTAGTTGTAAACGTGATAAGGGGCAGCCTCCGCAGTAGAAATACGAGTAATAAAGATAGTCGCAGTAGCAGTAGTAGTGGTACGAGTTATGGTAGAAGTAATCTCTACTAGTAGTAATAGAAGTAGCAGTAGCAGCAATAGCAGTGGTAGGAGTCGGATCAGGGGTAGGGGTAAAAGAATTTATCGTGACGTGGTAATACCATCAATGGACACGGAAATCGAAGCAGTTGTGGTCGTGGTCGTGGTTGCGGTAACAGTAACACCTTCAACAGTAGCACTGGCAATCATAGTACGGCACATATACGAAACATCTGCGACATATACACAGCACGTATACGCGACACACACGCACGACGCAGACTGACGAGCAAACAAAACTGCACAAAATACGCACGACCGTAAACAATACGTATGCAAACGTGCATGCACAAAACGTACGAAGCGTCAACGGCACATGTATGGCACATACACAAGACATTTACGACACGCATACAGGCCTATACGAAACAAATGCACATCATACACGACCAGTTTACGACACACATACCACACATTCATACAAAACGTACAAGCAGCATGCACAACAAGTATTCGCAGCCAACGGCACGTACACAAAAAAGTGTGCACGAAACCCCTGGTCCAACGTACAGCAAAACATATTTGGCATGGACACGCACAGCACACGAAAGAGGAACGATACGCATGCGAAGCGTATGTGGAAGAGTATACGAAACGTATATACCTAATAGTCGTACGCGCCGTCGTCGTCGGTGCCGTCAGTGTAATATAAATATTGAAAAGAGACAGTAGAAGGAACATTAGTAGACGTCGGTGTAATAGTAATGGAAGTAGGTGTGGCAATGCGAATCGGAGAAATAGTGGAGGTAGAAATAATAGTAGTACTAGTGGTAGTAATGGTAGTAGTAGTCGTAATAGTAGTAGTTTAAGAAGTAGTGGTACTAGTAATAGTAATAGCAGTAGCAATAGTAGTAGTAGTAGTAGCAGCAGTAGTAGTAGTAGTAGTAGTAGTAGTAACAGTAGTAGTAGTAGTAGTAGTAGTAGTAGTAGTAGTAGTAGTAGTAGTAGCGGTAGTAGTACTCATAGTAATTGTAGTGATGGCAATTTTGTGTTATAGTAGTGGTAGGGGCAGTGGTAGTAGTAGTAGTAGTAGCCCTAGTAGTAGTAGTGGTGACAAACAAAGCTGTACTAGTGATGTCAGTCGTGGTACGTCGTAGTAGTAATAGTAGTAGTAGTAGTAGTAGTAGTAGTAGTAGTAGTAGTAGTAGTAGTGGTACTGGTAGTGGTATCCATGGTAGCAGTAGCACTGTGAACTGCAATAGTAGTAGTAGTAGGAGGAGGAGGAAGAACAGCAAATGTTGCCGCAATGGTAGTAACCGCAGTAGTCGTACTAGTACTAGCAGCAGTCTTAGTGAGAACACGAATCATATGAGAAATAGTCGCAGTCGCAGTCCTAGCAGTAGTAGTCGCAGTTGTACGAGTAGTCGAAATACGAATCGCAGTTGTAACAGTACTAGTAGTTGTAACAATAGTAGTAGTATCAGAAGTAGTAGTAGTAGTAGTAGCAGTAGTAGAAGTAGTAGTAGCAAAAGTAATAATAGTAGTAGTAGTAGTAGTAGCAGGAGTAGTAGTAGTAGTAGTAGTAGTAGTAGAAGTAGTACTAGTAGTAGTAGTAGTAGTAGTAGTAGTAGTAGTAGTAGCACTAGTAGTAGTAGTAGTAGTAGTAGTAGTAGTAGTAGTAGTAGTAGTAGTAGTAGTAGTAGTAGTAGTAGCGGTAGTAATAGTGGTAGTAGTAGCAGTAGTAGTAGCAATACTATTTGTGATAGTCGCCGTCGTCGTAGCAGTAAAAGTAGTAGTAAAAGGAATAGTGAGAGTAGCAGTAGCAAGAAATAGTAGTAGCAACAGTAGTAGTAGTAATAGTAGTAGTAGGAGTAGTAGTAGGAGTAGGTAGTAGTAGTAGTAGTAGTAGTAGTAGTAGTAGTAGTAGTAGTAGTAGTAGTAGTAGCCGTAGACGTCGCACGGCTCCGAAAGGGCCCCAAAAGGCAAAGATCGTCACAGCTCCCTGGATAAGAGCAGGTGCTTAGCATGTTCGCCGAATCGGGCCTAAGAGCGTTCAAGAGGCCAAAAAGATCGCCGCAAGACAGTGAGGCCCCCAAGGTGGCCCCAAGATGGCCCCAAAATGACCCCCAAACGGCTCAACAGGCACCCAAGAGTGCCCAAGAGGACCCCCGAGACCGCTCCAGGTTTCCGCAGAAGCACCAAAACCGCCCCCCGTCCCCAAAAGTGCCTCCAGGAAGATCCCCAAAGGCCACACACGAAACCGCAAGAAGCATCCAGAGGGCGCTGGCCCACAACCCGGGAACGGGGGCGGGATGGGCTGACCAGCATCACCATGACAATCGTCAGCTTCAGCATTACCATGGCAAGCCTCCCCCCTCACCATCATCACCACCAACCATATCATCATCATCATCATCATCATCATCATCATCATCATCATCATCATCATCATCATCATCATCATCATCATCATCATCATCATCATCATCATCATCATCATCATCATCATCATCATCATCATCATCATCATCATCATCATCGTCATCGTCATCATCATCATCATCATCATCAGCATCAGCATCAGCATCATCATCATCATCATCATCATCCTCATCATCATCATCATCATCATCATCATCATCATCATCATCATCATCATCATCATCATCATCATCATCATCATCATCATCATCATCATCATCATCATCGTGACCACCCTCATCATTTATCATAGTTTCCCTCCTCCTCTTCCTCCTCCTCCTTTTCCTCCTCCTCCTCTTTCTCCTCCTTCTGCTCCGGATTTCCCCATCAGTTTCATCTAGCCGCTCCTCCTCCTCCTCAAGCCTCAGCCTCATCTTCCCATCCTGCTGCTGCTCCTCCTCACCATCATCCTCATTGCTATATTCCTCCTCTTCATCTCCCGCCTCCTCCTCATCCTCATCGTTCTCATCTTCGTCCTCCTGCACCTCCTCCCATCAGGTTGCTCCTCCTCCTCCTCATCGTCCTCCTCGTTCTAATCCGTCTCATCTTCGTCGTTCGATTCCTCATCCCCCTCGTCCCCCTCGTCCTCATCTATAATCATACCCGTCCTCCTCCTCCTCACCCTCGTCCACATCAATATTCCTCGTCATTTTCTCCTCACGCTCCTCCTTCTCATCCTCCTCCTGTTCTTCCTCCTCATCCTGATCCTCCTCGTAATCCCCATCGTCATCGCGAACATCACCGTAGTCGCAGTCGCCGTCGTCATCAGCATCAGCATCAGCATCATCATCAGCAGCATCATCATCACCACCACCATCACCGCCATCACCACCACCAACATCATCAGCATCAGCACCATCATCATTACCATCACGATCATCATCACCATCATGATCAGCATCATCATCATGGGTATCACCAGCAGCAGCATAATCGTAATCATCAGAACATCATCATCGGCAGCAGCATCAGCATCACGATCAGCAGCATTATCATCAGCGACAGCAGCATCGTCATTGTCGTCATCATCGACACCGTCATCATCATCATCATCATCATCATCAGCATCATCATCATCATCATCATCATCATCATCATCATCATCAACATCGTCGTCATCATCATGCTCAGAATCATCATCATCGTCGTCATCACCACCTTTGTTCCCTTTGATCGCCTCAATAATCCTCCTGATCTTCCCCCCCTCCTCCTCCTCCTCCTCCTCCTCCTCATCATCATCATAATCCTCCTTTTCCTCCTCCTCCTCCTCCTCCTCCTCATCATCCTCCGCATCATCATCAAAAACATCATGATAATCATCATCATCATCATCAGCATCATCAACATATTCGTCATCCCGCCCGTCGCCTTCGTTTGAAGCAATCCACCTCCTACTCATCACCGTCGTCCGAATCAGTATTCCTCCTCCACGTCCCTTCATGTTTTCCCCCCTCCCGCTCCTAGTCCCCATCCTTATCCTCATTATAAGGAGGCCCAGGCGAGCGCGCGTCGAAGGGACCCCCCCCCCCCCAACAGAAAAGCCGGGAGTGGCACGGCGCTCGCGCGGCCGCAGGGCCGCCGCGGGACAGCCCCCCCCGAAGCGAGAGAGGACCCCGAAGACACCAGCCTCGCGGAGGAGGGCACCAGCGCAGCGGCGGCGAAGCGCCGAGGCAGCTGGAGGAAAGGACAAGGAGCGGGGATGGAGAGGGGACAGTTGGAGGGGAGGCGAAATGGGGGGTGGCAGATGAGCAGAGCCGCGCGGTCCTGGACAGTGCCCAACTCAACAATGCGCGCTCGCAGGGCGCAGCTTGCCGCGCGGCGCTGAACGCCGCGCCGCGAGTGAACTGAGCGGAAGGGCGGGGGCGAGGCGTTTCGCCGCCTGCTGTGGCGTGGCAGAGCAGCAAAAAAACTGCAGCGCTACGCTGCGCCGCGCAAGCGGGCGACCGCGGCGACTGAAAGCCGGCCGCGCCGAACGAAGGGGGAGGCAACGCACCCCCGTGGGCGCAACAAATGAGGGGTTGCCACTGCAATGGAATAGCCGCAGACAGGCGCACGCCCGTGGAAAAAAAACGTGCCCGCGCGTCGAAACAAAGATGTCGCCACACAGCGCAGCGCGAATGCAGAACAGAAAACACGCACGCGCGTCAACGCGAAACCGCCGCAACGCAGCGCAGCGCGACTGCGAAGCAGGACAAGGGTGCGTCGCAACAAGAATACCGCCGCACTGCGCAGCACGACTGCGAAGCAGACAGAAAATGTCGAAACGACGACGCCGCCACAGCGCAGAATGACATTGAAACCGAAGCACAAGTGACAAAAATGTGCGAAGTTCCAATGTAGAGTACGCTGAATACGCAGCCCGCTCAGATACGAGGGCGCCGGGCGCGAGCATTAGTAAGCCGAAGGTCCCCTGACCAATTAAAGTCGCGATCCACAACTTCGCTGCGGACGCGCTTCTGAGGCCCGCGGACCCCCCGCCCGGCAACAATCCCAGCCAAATCCAGTCCGCCGCCGGGCAATATCCCAGCCAAATCCCCGCCGTGGCCCCGCCGCGGCCCCGCCGCCGCCCAGCCGCGGCCCAGCCGCCGCCCAGCCGCCGCCCCCCCAAAAAAGCTGCCACCCCTCTAACAAAAGCCGCCGCCTACAAAATCCCAGCCGAATCCCCGCCGCGGCCCCGCCGCGGCCCCGCCGCCGCCCAGCCGCCGCCAAGCCGCGCCCCAGCCACGGGCACTCTCCCTGGGGGCCCCAACATGGCCTCATGGGGCCTCGCAAGAAGGAGGGGTGCGATGGGAAACAGGAGGAACGCGACGGAGGAGCATGGCTGCAGGAGGGGGAATGAAGACTGCCCAGAGCGAAGGGCGGGAGGAACGGCAAGGAAGGCGCGAAGGGAACGCGGGAACGCGACGAAGGAAGGAAGGAGGAAGAAAGAGGCGGAAGGAGGACGGATGAGGGAGGCTAGAGGGAAGACAACGTAACACAGGAAGAGGAGAGGAGAAGGGAGCACCGATGAGGATTGAGAAAGGAAACAAATACGGAGGACAAGGGCAGGGGAAAGAGGATAAGAGGTTGGGCCTGCGTAGACCTGGGAAGGCATACCAGCGACGCGAAGAAAAAGAGGGAACTGATGGCGACAACGAATACGACAGTGATAATGGAAGCAAGTCATAACATACTTGAATGGACGTTTTTGGTTCGATGTGGACCTCCGCAGTGGGATACAACGTTACTGGACCGCCGCATGTTCATCGCGACGAATGGCAGCGTCGGCGCCAGGGCTGGCGCGCGCGAAACACACCGGAGAAAGCTGGACAATTTCGAATGACGCACCGCGCACGAACGACCCCGAAGCGGACGCAATCGGAACGATTCGGCGCCGTTCGCTACGACACCATCGTTGGCTGCGCCAACCTGACACAAGCACGCGCGAGAGCCTGCCGCGCCTTAGCCACGCTAGCCGCGCATTGCAAAAAGCCAGCCGCAAGGAAAAAATAACCAAGGCGCAAAAATGTGCGAGAGCACGAGTGGGGTCAGCTGAATTTCGGCTTTGGTTCTGTTCGAATTACACTTGGGGGGGTCATTCTTCGCCTGGGCTTCCTCACCTCATTATCAACATCCTCATTATCATTGTCATCACCCCCGTCGCCATCGTCGTCATCATCAGCATCAGCATCAGCAGCATCATCACCATCGTCGTCGTGGCTGCGGTCATCATCATCACTCATCATCACGATCGTTATCATAGTCACCATCAGCAGCAGCATCGGCATCATCATCGCCATCAGCATCATCATCATCAGCAGCAACAGCAGCATCATCATGATTATCATCATCAGCATCATCATCATTATCCTCGTCCTCGTCCTCCTCATCCTTCTCATCCTCGTCCTCCATATCCCCCCACTCCCCCCTGGCCAGCGAAAGTCGCTAAGGATGGGTCGAAGGGGCAAAGATGCAAAGGTACCTTTGGAAAGGTTGCCCATCCATACTACGCGGGTTGACTGCACCCCAAGCGGCGGCGCGCGCGGGAGAGGGCCCGACGACAACGACGATGACTGACGACGACGATTACTGACGAAGACGATCGTCGTCGCCGTCGTCCTCCTCTCCCGCAATGTCCTCCTCCTTCTCCTCCTTGGCGGTGGCGCGCGCGCGAGAAGAGCGCGACGACGACGGAGACGTGAAGTCCTCGGGCCCCTCGAGGCCCGGTTCGTCCTCTGGCCCCTAGAGGCCCGTTTCGGACCGCGGGCGCCCTCGGCGGAATCGAGCCGGGGGAAACACGCATAAATATTTTTTAATAAACAACAAAAAAGGGGCCAGACTGCCGTAATCACGGGCCCTCGCGAGGGCATCGTCTCTGCATGGGCTGGTGGGCATAATTTTTGGTTCGCGGCTCCAAAGCGAGGGACTTGAAGCGGGTCAACGTCCGGGGCGCGGTACGAAACTGGTGGGCATACTCTTTTTGTTCGGCGGCCCGCAAGGAAAAGTCCAGAGGGCGAGTCAATCAACGGCAAAGGGGCGCGATGCCAGATAATTCGAAAGGGCCAGGCCACAAAAGGAGGAAGCCGCCAAGAGGGCGCCACAACCCACGCACGTGCAACATGCAGAGCAGGACGACATCGGCACCGTGCCAGAATATTCGACCGCCCGTCCTAACAACAGCCGACCGGACCAGCAGGCGGACACAAACCCTGCACGGGGCAAATTCTAGAGAGCGGACCGTCCTGACGACAGCCAGCCGCGCCAGCAGGAAGGCACACAACCAAACCTGCACGGAACAAATTCCAGAAGGCCAAGCGGCCTGGTGGGCATACTCGAAGCGCCAATAAATTTCACAGACATCGCTCGCACTTCAGGGCCCTTTGGTCTCTTATGAACGCCACATGATGATTTCGATGGACAAACATGATGCGGTGATTGGGTCTTCGTGCTTGCAGATTGGGGGCTGGTGTTTGGTGTTTGATGTTTGGCGTTTGGTATTTGAGGTTTGGTGTTTGAAATTTGATGTTTGGGGTCTGGTGTCTGGTGTTTGGGGTTTGGGGGCGGGGTGTTTGGTGTTTGGGGTTCCGCGTTTGGGGTTTGGTGTTTGGTGTTTGGGGGTTGGTGTTTGGGATTTGGGGTTTGGTGTTTGAGGTCTGGTGTTTTGGGTTTGGTGTGTTTGGGAGTTGGTGTTTGGGGTTTGGTGTTTGGGGTGTGGTGTTTGGTGTTTAGGGTTTGGTGTTTGGTGTTTGGGATTTGGTACTTGGAGTTTGGGGTTTGGTGTTTGGGGTTCGGTGTTTCGGGTTTGGTGTTCGGGGTTTGGTGTTTGGTATTTGCGGTTTGGCGTTTGGGGAGTGGTGTTTCGGGTCTGGTGTTTGAGAATCGGGGTTTGGGGTTTGGTGCGTGGTGTATGGGTGCTGCTTTGTTGGGGGGGAACCTGCAAGGATCTCACCCGGAGAACCAACCGGCTCGGCATTTGGCCACGTTCGCCTGGAGAACAAGCCGATTTCCTCAGGAACCAACCGTTTTCCAAGAGAACCACTGTTTGCCCCCCTCCCCCTCCCCTCCCGCTCCTCCTCCTCCTCCTCCTCCTCCTCCTCCTCCTCCTCCTCTTTCTCCTCCTTCTCCTCCTCATCCATCCGCCGCCTCTTGGGGTACGACGGCTTCCCCAGCCCTTTATTACACGTCTTGCTCCTCCACATCCCTGATCAGGGCAACTCGCCTGGGCATCATTTCGGGATGGGCTGGCGCGCTTACGAGAAGCGTCTATACAAATGATGTCGGCTTTATGGAGGCGATCTTGCGCTCCCTAGGGGCCCTCATAGCCAGTCATCGGGCCATCCTGGGGCCCACTGTGGTCCGATTCGGCGATAAGCCAGGAAGGAAAAAAGGAGGATGGAAGAGGGGTGAGCGAGGAGAGAGAACGGACGAGGGGCGAGGGAGAAAGGATGATGTCCGATAGATGAATGTGCGGAGGAGTGGCGAGGAGGAGGACGAGGAGGGAGGAGAGAGGAGGGGGGCAGTGAGGGAGGATAAGAGGAGAAAATAAGAGGCAATGAGAAAGAAGGGAAAAGAGAGCCAGGTGGAGGGAGAGAGGAGGGAAGAGCGAGAGTGGTGGAGAAGAAAGGATGGGGAGAAGAAAGAGGAGGGAGGGAAGGATCAAGAATACTACCTGGCATCCTCGCGTCGTGGAACAGAGCACAGCGGGTTTGGGTTGGCAATGTTCGGCTTACCATATGCAGTTGTGGGCACCGTCGTTGTATGCACCGCATTCGGTGGAGGTCCCCATCTATGGGGCCACGAAACGTGTGAGGGGTGTGCCAAAATGAGCGCATGCGAGCGCTAGCAGTTTTGCCTTCTGTGGAGGTCCCTATGGGGCCACGAAACATGTGAGGGGTGTGCCAAAATGGGCGCGGTGGGCGCATGCCTGCGCTGACATTTAGGCCTTGGGTGGAGCTCCCTATGGGGCCACGAAACGTATGAGGCGTGTGCAAAAATGAGCGCGGTGGGCGCATGCGAGCGCTAGCATTTGGGCCTTCTGTGGAGCCCCCTATGGGGCCACGAAACATGTGAGGGGTGTGCCCCAAATGGGTGCGGTGGGCGCATGCGAACGCTTGGATTTGGCCTTCGCTGGAGCTCACTATGGGGTCACGAAACGTGTGAGGGGTGTGCCAAATGGGTGCGGTCGGCGCATGCGAGCGCTGGCACTGAGGCCTTCGGTGGAGCTCCCCATGGGGCCACGAAACGTGTGAGGGGTGTGACGAAACAAACATGCGGAGGGCAAAGGCATGGGTGGGATGAGGAGAAGGGAGTGAGTAACGCGGGGCGCTGTCTCTTCAATGCGAAGACCCGACACAACAGGATGGTTGGGAATGAAAGGCTGGTCCCCGGGATGGGGCCCAGACCTTTGGAGAGCCACGCTGCGAAAAGATCACCAAATCGGATGCCTCAGGTGGGAGGGACGAATGGGCTGACGGGGCCGACGGACTGTCACGGGACTGCTGGAGCCGACGGGGCCGACAGGGAAGAAGGGCTGATGGGGCTGACCAGGCTGCTGAGGCTGACGGGGCTGCGGAGGCTGACGGGGCCACTAGACTGGTCCTGACGGGACTGACGGGGCTGCTGGGACTGGCTGGCTGGGGCTGACAGGGGTTGCTGCTGGGGCTGGCGGAGCTGGGACGAGATGGTTATCATTCCCCGCCAGACATCCGAAGGTCTTCTTTTCGAAAACTGTCGATTCCCCAACCAGTGCTTGCACTGAAAGGGGTCATAGCGGAGGTTGAAAAAATTGAAAGCCGACTTTGGTAGGCGGCCAGGTTCCCGGGTTCCTGGTTCCAAATTCCCCGGTTCCTGGTTGCTGGTTCTGGGCCGATTTCGGTGGGCGGCGGGGTTCCTGGGTTTCCAGGTTCCCGGGTTCCGATCCCACGATCGAATTCCTTATCGATCTCATGATCGATCTCACTATCCATCTCACTCAATCGACTCACTATCGATATCATCAGTATCGCTCTTACTATCGATATCACTATCGATAGCACTGTCGGTGGCACTACGGATCTCACTTAATCGACCTCACTATCGATCTCATTATCAACCTCACTATCGACCTCTATCGACCTCACTATCGATCTCACTATCGATAGTGCGATCGTTACGGAGTGCGATCGATCGATAGTGCGAATATCCAGATGCCTTGCGGCGAATACCACCGCCGCGCCAGCAGAGCCATCTGGGTGCTGGCTGGTCGAATGGTGGTGACGATGACAACGCAGAACCACTGCCGACAATGATGATTATCAGGATGATGAGAATGCGAATGTTGAAGATGGTATTGGGGCTGATGATGATTATGATCATGATGATGTTGATGAGCGGTGATGCTGACGACAATGATCATTGGCAAAAAAGGCGTAAGAAAAACGCCGTCACATACGCCACCTCTCGACCTCACTGCTAGGAGCTCATTCGGGCCGTCCAGGCTTTGTCCCTGGGCTCCCGTGGAGCAGTCTTGAGACTCTAGTGGGCAGTCTTGAGGCCATCTTCACCGTCTGCTCGGTCTTTTCGGGCAGTGGCCAGGCCGTACTGAGGCCGTATTGGGCCGTCGACGGGCCCTCTGAGGTCGTCTATCTTGGAGGCCTCCTGGGCGGATGACCGAAAAGGCGAGAACAGCACAACCCTTCTAGAAGTTACCAGGAACCAGCTTTTAGGGTGCCTCTTCGGGCCCTACAGCGAAACTGCGGCCAGGCATGGTGCCTGCCTGATTTTCAAACCATCCACTCATTGGGGTTTTCCTCTGGTGTAATTTTTCCCGCGGACCTCAGAAAATCGGTAGAGGCTGCGAAATCCTCTAATGACATCGGCAAGCATCGGAACACACACCCATAGCATCCAACAACATCTGGATGGCTCTGGAAACTCTGGGCACGGTGGTGATGACCTCATCGGGGGCAAACTTTCACTTCCACTTACCACCGCATGTGCGAACCCTGATCTGTCGAGGCTTCGTCCTACGTTCGCTGGTTTCAGTCGACCTTCGTCCGGGTTCCGACGACGGAGGAATCTCGTTCCTCCGACGAGCGCGTTGTCCGTTCTCGGCGGGTCGGCCAACTGGCCGTGCCCTGCGCTCGAATTACTCTTTAGCTCAACCGCAGCTCTACGAGTTTTTTCGAGCCGACTGTCCCACCAGCTCCGTCGCATTACTCTATGGCTGAGTCGATTATTCGAGTCGCCAGCTCCTGGAAATCTCGACCGCGTGTCACTCCAGGCTGCTTTCGTTGACGGCCCCCACGGCCTGGAAATGGCCTTCACGGACCCCGACAGGTGGCGAACAAGCAAGACCGACTCGGTAGCTCTGTCACACCAGAGAGATCCGCGGCCCAGGCCATCCATCACCCGCGACTGGCCACGAACGATGAGTGTGACGCGCAAGAACATACCAGCACTATTTGTCCTCCTTGAAGGCGTGCGTCCGACCCGAACATATAGTAGACATATACTGTGGTATATCGTTTCCCGAGCAGTGTGACCGAAAAACGCCAGCCACGATGCATATACTATGAGACTTCCCAGTGCGCGCGTCGCCCCTGGGAAGCGACGCACACATAATAGTAGTATGTTGGGGTGACGCCGACTGAGTGGCCATGGGCAAGAGTACCCTGGCTTGCCAAGTTTTCGGACGTTATCGTTAGTTCTTGGAGGCGTTCCAGCCTCGGGATATGGGACGCACACGGACATATTAGTACTATACGTTTTCCTCGTAGGCGTGCGTCCGACTCGAACATATAGTAAAACCATAGTGTAGTATCTCGTTTCCCGAGCGGTACAGCCAGAAAGCGCCCGCCACGACGCACACATGATGAGATTTCTCGGTGTGCGAGTCGCTCCTGGGGGGGGGGCGGCGAACATATAGTATTAGTACGTTGGGGTGCCGACGAGGATGCCTTCCAGCGGCTGTGCTTGGCCGAGAGCGTTCCTGAGGTTCCCAGATCGTCCCGAACGGCCGCCGCTGGAGGCCATAGTTGTGCGCCGAAAGCTCGCTCCCTGCCCATTCGCGCCCTCCGAAAGCCGCGCACCAGTCCACTCTGGCGAGGTGCCATCAGAAGAGAAAAGATCGGCAACCTCAGAAGCTTTCGGAGGTCCGTGCAAAGTTGATTGAATGGCGCTGGACCCATTCCATTGCCGCGCCGCGCCAGAAGCGCCGCCAGGGGAGCCCAGCGACGACACAAGAAATCCGCGCACACCTCCGAACCCTTCTGTTTGTGCAAATTTTCCTTCTTCGATCGACAGACGTCGGAGGTCTGTCTCTGGGCCGGCCCCTGGGAAAACCAAAAGTCGCCGTACCGATATTCCCTGGACCTCTCCCACGATGCACTCTGACCAAAATTTCGAAGTGAATCCGGCGGTGGCGACGAGGGCCTCCCAAGAGGCCCCAAAATGCGAAAACGAGGGAAGGGTAGCGGTAAGGGTACCTGTTTTCCTCCTCTGACTGGCGGCGCGCAGAAGGGGGTAAGGGGGAGGGGGTAAGGCCTCTTAGAAAGAGGCTGCTTCTGCGAAGCCTTTCCCGCTCCCACTGCCCCCCTCCGCGCGTGGCCGAACCCAGGCCGTCGCCGCCTCGATGCCCCCTGCGTGCTCGGCAGGCTCACCGCCCGCCCTCGGGCAGCAAAAAAACTACCGACGCACTCACGGCGGCGGTCGCGCGGGCCCCTTCCCCGCCTTCGGGCGGCGACGAAGGCGACGGCGGCGACACCAGCAGCGGCGGGGGCCGCTGCGACGAAGGCGGCGACCACGAGGGCGACGATGGCGGCGGGGCGGCGAAACCCCCTACCCCCCTCCTCGCCATCGCTCGGACATCCATTCCCCGTGCACTAGTTGACTCCTTGCGTGCATCTTTTCGCTACAAGGACCCAAAAAACTCCTCGATGGTCCTCCCCGAAAACATGCACACGTCCGAAAAATGCCAAGAGCCTCTGTGCGTGGCCGACGCTTCTTCCTCTGAGCCCGGGCGCGCGCCTCGCGCACGAAGACGGTCATCGGCGTGCTCAGCCGCGACTGGGCGACGCTGCGCGCCCAGCCCCTCCTGGCCGACCGGGCGGCTCCCGCCCGCTCGGGGATCGCTCACCGCGGAGCTGGAAGCACACACGCCGACGATGCTCAGAACGTGTGCTCGCGCCAAGAAGAATTTGCCATAGCCCTCCCTCCTGTTCCCCGCGGCCACCTCTCCTCCTCGCGCGCCCCCTTTGCTACCGGACAAACAGATTTGTCGAGCGCCCCCGACAACTCGAGCGCCCGTGCGGGGTGCCTCTGCCGAGCCGCGACCAAAAAAAGGGTCTTAGCGCCAACATGCGCTTGTCCACCTAGGCCCTTCTATACGACGCAGGCGGCGCAACGAGGGCCGACACGGGCGGCGCGCTATCGGCGGAACCGAGCGGGGTAAACACACGCTTGGGCTGACACACGTCCTGCGGATCATCGAACACAACGGAGCTCCCGCTTGAATCATCCGGAAGCCACCCAGTGGATATGGCGGATTCGCGTCGTGCTGGCTTCGGCGCTGGTTCCTGGCACTGCGGGGATCGTTCAACATTACACGATCGGCCATTTCCGAACCGTCAGGTCGTTCAATATCGACCGATTCTGGGTTGCCGGCGGCGTTCAACGTTGAACGCCAGCGGCGGGGTCGCCGCCGGTCGACACGACGCGAACCGACCGTGCGCATGCGGAGGGCCGGCTTGCCTGGCCATGCCGAGCGCTGGAAAAACACGCGGCCAGGTTTGTATCCAGCCCTCGCCCCAGCCGGCCACGTCATGTGCATCCAGCATCCTGGCATACACCATCGACGACACAGACGAGGACGCGAGGGGAAACGACGACGAAGGCGAAGGCGGTCAGTTTTGACCGAAGAAGAAGACTGCACCAACATAATTTTGCAGAGGTCCGCGCGGATTTGCTTTAAGGAGCCGAACTCTATACACCGACGCATTTTCTGGGCCCGCACGGAACTCGCAGAGGAAAGCGGATCCTGGTGTATACGGGATACTGGCGCATACATTACCATTGTTTCTGGGAAGACGGAAGAAAAATATACACCACACCGCCCCGACATTGTCCCCGACCCTCAAAAAAAAGTCCTGAGATTGAAAAACAGCCCGCCACTAGAAATGCAGCTGCTCCACTTTCCGATGATGGATCGGCGTTGCACTCCATCTCTGGCTCGCGGAGCGCACCAGGGTGACGCCGTGGGCGCCGCCCAGGGTTCCGGCCCCGACCCAAGATCATGCTCGTGAACATTTCCTCCTCTAGAGCGCGAGGATGCGGGGGCAAGGCAAGGCAAGAAACCGGTGTCCACTCTGGTGGGGCGCAGCCCTCTACGAGCTCGGCGGGGGCGCCGGAGCGCCGAAACTCAAACGTCGCAGTACGAGGGATGTTTTTGGCTCAAGCTGATGCGGCACAAACTTTGGGTTTTCCTGTAAGCGCGTCGCTGAGGCGGTCAATCCAGAAGCCTGTCGCTGGGGCGATCGTACCACAGGTCTTCGTACGGTACTTGCTCACATTCGACAGAGCCACGTCTGCCGAAAGTCCAGCTGTCCAGAATCCAGCGTTCCAAAAGCCGTCTGGGAAACAGAAATTGCGTTTGATGATCACTTCTGGAAAAAGCCGAAGGCAGTCCTTACTCCTGAGAGTAGGAGAAAAAACAGAGGCTGATACACTGATGGACTCGAGTGGGGGAGACGACGGCGCTGGCGAGTTTGCCCCTGCTCCCATGCGGCCAAGGAGTGGGGCAGCCGGCACTGGCGAGCCGAGCACCGATGCCTTTGTGACGGTCGCTCCCGGGACTGGCCCTTCAGGCGGCAGCCCCGGCGCATATAGTATCCCTTCGGGCGGCGTGCATGCGGTGGCAATCCTGGCGAGGGTGCGCCAGGCGCGGGTTTCGCCCCCCTGGCCACGGGCGCGGGTTCCGCCCCCCCCCGGGCGGCGCATCTGGAACAAGCCCTTCGGGTGGCAGCTCAAGACTGGGCGCGGGCATCGCCCCCCCGGGCGCCGGTGTCGGTTTCGCCCCCCAGCCTGCGCCAACTCTCCCCGATCTCCCGGCGGGGGCCTCGGTTGGAGAGAAAAGTTTGTTCGAGACCCTAAGGCCGATGAACGGAAACATGGCTACGACTTCTTCTCTTTCGGCCATGCACGCCTAGATTTCTGCAGAGACGAAAATCTCCATATCAGAGGCAGGCGACCCCCTGAAAGACGAGATGGGGGAGTCGGGGCCTTGCACGTCTCGGCTCGGGGCCAGCGGCGGAAACGGTTCTTCGGGCAAACGCCACTTGAGCCTTCTCAGCGCCACAAGCGCGTCGAACCGGAGGGTCGCCTTCGTCGGCTTCGAGGGCGATGACCTTCAGCAACGCGCCATTGAGATCAATCGTTTCGCAGGCTCTCTTCAGAGCCCGCCGGCACGGCGAGGCATTTCTTCGCGCGGCCTCGGGAAAGCTAGAAAATGACTAGGGCAACTTTCATGGAGTTCTCCTCGCCGCAAGATGCCTCCAAGTTCCTCGCCGCGGCCAGGCTGCACCGTCTGGCCGCGAAATCGCGGACCATCGCGGCGAAGGCCGTGCAGTCACACGTCAATCCGGCCAGGGATTGGCCCCTCCGGAAAGCCGCCGAAATGGCGAAGTCCGAGTCTGGCCAAGACGCCATCATCGATTGGCAGGCGCGGCGGTGAAGGTCGGCGAAACAATCGTCTTCGAGCAGGGGCCAAGCGACCTTCAAGGAATTCTGCAAGCAGCAATTCTCGCGCCTCCCCCTCCCTCGGGGATTCGGGGGGGCCACCTCAGACAGTGACGCATTGCTCGCACTGGGCCCGCCCACGGTGAAGCCGTTTGCGAGCGGCCCCCGGAATCTGTTCGTCTTCGGCGTCGCAGCCCTCGTTCCATCGAGGCCGCACTCCGAAGGCAGGGCCAATTGACGCGATTTGCGGACGCAGTTTCTCTTCCCTCTTGTCCTGCTCCGTCGTCGTCGTCTTTTCGCCTTCCTCCCCCCCCGCCACCGCGCGCGTCTGTCCTGCGTTCTTTGCACGGATAGTTTACTGGTTCTCCTCAGAATCGGCCTCGGGGCAGTGAGCCGCGCGAAGCTGGTTCTTTACTGCCCCTCGAATCTACGCGCCTCGCCATTCTGCACTGTAACATTCAAGCTTTTTTGTCCAAGCGTTCAGAGTTGGAGGTTCGTTTGCAAATCATTGACAGACCACCTCCTCTGATTTTTCTGACTGAGACTTGGCTTGATTCGTCTTGCTCGCCCACTTCACTCCCATATTACTCTATTGTTGCACGCCGGGACCGCGGCGGTCTTGGAGGTGGTGTATTGAATTCTGTGCATGACCAGTATTCTCATCTCTTTTCTCCTCTTCCTCGCTCTTGCTCTGCGGAGCTGGTGTGGATCTGAGTCAATTATGATTGTGGCCCCCTCTTTTTTTTGCTTGCATGTACCGTCGGCCTTGCTACAATGAAACCGAGAGCCTGGCTAGCGAGTTTAGGGAGTGGCAAACACACGCAAAATTGCCTGTAGAGAGCGTGTTCGTGGGCGATTTCAATGTGCATCACAAGGAGCGGTTGCATTACTCGCACCGCACTGCTTTGGCGGGTAAGTTTTTGCGTGACCATTGCAGTGCTAATTGGTTATTTGAAATGGTGCGCAAGCCTACTAGAGGCTGGCATTTGCTGGATCTCGCATTGACTGACGCACCCACTCTTGCGACCAGAACGGTGGCAGCCCAGATTGCCGATGACAGCGCCGCGCGACTTGACGCGCATGTCCCGCCTCTGTCCGCGGCGGAGATCGCCCGGGAGCGCTGGAACTACAGACTCGCTAATTGGAAGGAGATCCAACATGCCATCGAGGCTGCCGGTTGGGAGTGGATGGATCCCCTTCCTGCCGATGCACGCGCGCGCCGTCTCACGTCTTCCCTTCGCGATTGAATGCGGCAGTTTATCCCCAGTCGTACTGTTTCGATCCGCCCTTCCCACGCATGGGTGGCTTCAGAGCGTTTGGATATTGTCCCCTCTCAAGTAGCAGCGTCTGGCACTGCGGATTTCCCTGCCGCGGCGCGAAATTGCAGCGAAGGCTTAGTGGCCGCAGTCCGTCGCTACACTGACAGAATTCGGGGCAAGCTGCGCCGCCCCCGCCGCGGTTCGAAGCACTGGTGGCATCTCTCACGAGAGCTCCTTTCTAAGCAGTGCAAGGTTACCTGTCCTCCATTGAAGTCTGGAAACGCTTGTCATTGCAACCAGCAGACAAGGCGAACGAGTTCGCTGCGCGATGTAGTCCCTCTCGGCATTTGCCGGACGCCAGCCTCGCGTAATTTTCCGGCGTTCCCCCCTGCAGGCTCGATGATGGATTCGTCCGCCTTCGTCTCGATAAGGCTCGGCGCGCCCTAGCTTCTCTCCGTGCAGACTGAGGGCCTGCTCTTGTCCGCCCCGCCTGCAAAATCACTTATTCTGGTGACTGGCCGGCTGTCTGGAAAGGGCATTGGACCCATCCTCTGCAGCGGAACGCAATGCGCGATGCTGGGAACTACCGTGGAATCCAGCTCACTGCCCAAGTGTCCAAGGCCATGGCATGCTTCCTTGGTGAGTCTTTCATCCCTCGTCGCATCTCCAGCTGTAGTTTTGGCCCATCCCAATCCGACTACAATCCTGGCCGCGGCGCTAGGGACGCACTGTCTTCACTGCTTCCAAGGCGGCAACTGGGTTGGCGTGCACCGTTCGGGCCTTCGACACAGTCGCAAGCGCCTGGCAGTTGAAGTAAGTGGCTCCTTGTCCCATCCCTTCCCCCCTGCTCTGCGCGCTAAAAAGCTGGCTGGGCCAACGGACTGCCCGCGCCTGGGCCAACGGACTGCCCGCGCTGTCGTCAACAGAGCGCTCTCTGATGCTATCACGATGATGGACACGGCGTTTCAAGGCACAGTCTGACGCAGAGTCCGGGGCCCACCGCTTTATAAAACAAACAAAAATTGTTCCTGACCACTCTCCGCGCCTCTTCCCAGGGGGCCGGGTGACGTGTGGGGAGACAGCACTAGACAAGACAGGACGTGAAAGGCGAAGCCTGAGCGATGCACAATTTTCACATCAAGCAAGTGCCATGGGCCTCCACGGAGGGTTCTCAAGAGAAAAGGTGAGGGCCAGGCGGAGCGTGCCTGGGCCGAGCACAAACACCAGCGTTAAACCGCCATCTCTTTGCCACACGGAGTGTGGGGGACGGTGGGTGGGCGGCTTCGAGCCAACACAACACCACGGGATCAGCTTGCACAGATCAAGAGGCTCCGTTCAAGGAAAAAGAGTCGAACGACAGACTATTCCTGACCACTCTCCGCGCCTCTTCCCAGGGGGCCGGGTGACGTGTGGGGAGACAGCACTAGACAAGACAGGACGTGAAAGGCGAAGCCTGAGCGATGCACAATTTTCACATCAAGCAAGTGCCATGGGCCTCCACGGAGGGTTCTCAAGAGAAAAGGTGAGGGCCAGGCGGAGCGTGCCTGGGCCGAGCACAAACACCAGCGTTAAACCGCCATCTCTTTGCCACACGACCCATACCCATATCTATGTCCTAGGGAGGGCGGGAGGGTTCTCAAAGACAAATCAACTCACAATGGGATGCTCGACTGAAGCGACACGTCTGAGAATGGCAAGCAGAGCACGGTCGTCGAAGCGCGAGGCGAGGGCACGCTGAGCTCTGGAAAGCTTGGCCGTTTGCCTCAAGAGCGAACCATGCTTCTCATAGACGCGGACACTGGAGGCGGCCCGCCACCGGCCTCGGGCCTGTATGGCGCCGAGGTCGCGGACCGCGTGCAGGGCATCGTGGGACGGGCCACCGTGTCGGAGCTGGTGGGGCACACTAACGAAGTCGTGCACCCCAGCTTCGAGGGCACCCTCTCTCAAGATCTTTTCGTACACAGAAAGAGAGAGCGGGGCAAAAAGGAGCGAGGCGGGAGGCGAAAGGGAACGAGCACGAGCCTGAAGCGCAAGCAGCACTCCTGGGCACATTCGGCGGATCGGAAGTCGAGATCCAGCAACGACTGTGCAATCAAAATCTCGGTTCTTGGCCGGCTTGGACTCGTCGTGTCCAAGCGGGGCGATGATAGCGGCTACCTCTTGGCGCCCTGAGCGCGGCTGGTCAACAATGCGACGATCACCAACAACATGCGAGACCTCCAAGGCGAGCACTTCGCTCGGCCGCAGGTACATGTCAAATTGAACTAGCACCGCGAGAGCGGTCAAAGCCTGCAGCAACGAGCCTTTGGCAAGATGGATGATGAGGAGGAGCACAGCATCCCAGGGCGGGGGCTGCCGCGGCCTCGCGGGCTGCTTCGCCGCCCAGCCGTCCAGCGCATCCTTGGATCGCTGGAAATGCGGCCGCGCAGCAGACCAGCCTCGGATCTTGCACAGGCCGTAGAGAGCGTTCTTACCCAGGTAGAGCGGCTCGCCCGCGAAGAAGAGGGCCTCGCAGTACAGGTTGACAGTATGGTCAGCCGCCTCTGCGCTGTCCAAGCGCAGCCCTAGCCTGGCGGCAAAGTCCTCGAGCTCGGCCACTGCAGCAGCGTAGGCGTCGCGAGTGGCTGGCCTGAGGCGCGCCAGGCGCAGGTAGTCGCCGGGCGTCCACGAGGTGTCGGCCAGCGAGGCGTCGGCCCTGGCGGCAGCAGCCGCGCGGCGCTGCCGCCTGGCGGTGGCCTCGGCACGCGGGACTCGCAGCGGCCGCTTCAAGCGCGGGGACGCCACTCCAGTCTGCTCCGCCAGCTCTGCGCCTGCGTCACGAGCGCGGTCTGGGGTCCAGTGCGCTCGGCCAGGCCGCCCGCCAGGGGAGACGGAACCTGCGCGGGCAGATCGGTGCTGAGCTCGCTGCGGGCTCGCGGGCACCGACCGCGCTCGCCATCGCGTGATCCCAACACGCCCAGCCCGCGGGCTCTGTCCGACCCCAGGCGCTTGGCGGGGCATCGCGGCTGGCGATCTGCACGACCGTGCGGCACCAGCTGGGCAGGTAGGCGCCCGCCAGGGTCGTCCGCCACACCCAGCCGCGCACGGGATGCCGCACCTTGCCCTGCAGCACCACGGGGTGGCGGTCTTGGCAAGTACAGCGTAGCCCCACGGCCTCCAGCGCCTCAAACGACCCGGCCAGCGCTCCTGGCTTCTTGAACGGGGCGCCGAACCGGCAGCTGTCGAAGGTGACCTTGGGCCAGCGCAGCCGCCGAAGCTCGCGAGCCAGTGGCGGGTAGTTCCACACCCGACTGTCGCGGGGGTTCTCGAAAGTGACGTGCACCCCTCTCTGGCGACAGATCCGAAGCAGCCGCCGCGTGAAGTCCACGAGGAGGCGGTCGACGGGCCCCGGCTCTCTGCGGCCGCCGGCAGGTACCCAGCGGGTGCAAGGCAGCCCGATGTGAATCCACCAAATGCGGCCTCGCTTGAGCCAAGACTCAACCAGGCGTCGGAGCCCGAGACATCCCAAGTCGCAGTGAGGACCCCGACGTATGTCGATCGGTGCCAGACATCTGAGCCCAGCCTCGTGAACGGCTCCGGTAAGACGTGCACAGCCCGAGAACACCTCCAAGAAGCCAGGCTTGCGAAACCGACGTTGGAGAGTACCAGGTGCTCCCACGGGGTCCCCATCATGAGCTCCACGTTGGGGCCACGGCCCATCCAGGCCTGCAGGACAGCTCTTCCGAGACGATCCCGTCGGCTTCCCGGGCGACGCTCTGCGAACGCGACGTTGGTGAATACCAGGTGCTCCCACGGGGTCCCCATCATGAGCTCCACGTTTGGGCCACGGCCCATCCCGGCCTGCAGGACAGCTCCTCCGAGACGATCCCGTCGGCATCCGGGGCGACGCTCGGCCCCCGGCTTCCCCTGGACGACGCAGATGTACGTGATCTGGCCCCTCCGGGCCTCCAGGGCAGCAGCGGCCAGCGGTGGCGCGCGGCGACGTGGGAGCCTCGTGGCCTCGAGGTGCCTCACGACCTGAAGCGGCAGCAGCAGCGGCGTGGGGCCCGTAGGGGACTGCGGCGTCATGGACGAGGACGGTCGGATCCGTGCGGTCTCCCAAAACATCAGACTCGTGACCAGCTGGTAGAGAATGGGAATGTAGAGAGGAAAAACTGTGTTTACAACTCCGTCTCTGAAAAGGATAGCCGCCCGCGGTGCATGGCGGGCGAGGCGGCGGCGCGGGCTCCCGGGCGTCCAGGCGGCCCGCGTCGCAGACCATGATGGTCGACAGGATGGGCCCTCGGACTGGTCGCGGCACCGCGCGCACCAGCTCGTGCCTCGAGCCGGGCGAGGGCGCCAGCAGCGGCCCGCGGCCTCGGTATCGCCCAGGCAGCAGCTCTCCTCGGTCCGCTGCACGGCTTCCCCGATCGGCCACGTTGAGTTCACCTGGAACATGGCGCCACCTGGGACGCAGCTCGCAGGCGAAGAAGACGGCCGCCACTTTGCGGCACTGGGCCAGCAGCTCCCAGTTCGTCGCACGGCCCTTCTCGAAGGCGCAGACACTCGACATGTTGTCACAGAGACCGAGGACCTCCTTGCCATGGAAGCTCCTGTCCGCGGCGGCCCGCAGCATCGGCGCCACGGCAGCGCGCGCCTCCAGCGCATGAATGCGGCCGGGGTGCCGCCAGGCGCCGCGGCGCACCTCCTGCCAGCGCAGCGGGTCGAGGAGCTCCTCCGACAGCGCCGCTGGTGGGACCCCGATCTCCAGCTCCACGCGGCGGCGCCTAGCCACGGCGTGCCGCAGCTGCGGCCGCGAGCTGAGGTCGAAGTCGCCTCCGCCGTCCAGCACCCCGGTAGCGCGGCCCAAGAAGACCTCGGAGTCGGGATCGGCGGCGGCCTCGGTCGCGACGAACCTCTGGCGCTCCTTCCAGCGAGTGGCCTCCAGCACCTCAGCGGGCTCCACGCGGGCCTGGCAAACAGCGTAGCCCTTGAGCGAGCTGTCGGTGACGAAGGCGACGTCCGCCGGCACCCTGCAGAGGTCCACCTCGCCGAGGAAGACCAAGCCCGCAGCGACCCTAAGCTCGGCGATGACGCCCCTGGGAAGTCGGACGACCGGGTCGAGAGGACCACTGCCGATGAAGTCGTAGCACTCGCCCAGCACGCTGAGGCCCGGTCGCAGCACCGAGAAGTAGTGGACGATGTGACCCACGATCCGCCGGAGCTGCCACCGCGCCAGCCACGGCGCCTCCACCACCCGGTGTAGTGACAGGTAGAGCCTCCAGGCCCGCTTCGCCGTGTGGCGGAGACGCCCTCGTCGGCCGTCAAGCACGAGACCCAGTACGGTGAGGCCAGGTTGAGCCCACTCGAGCTCATGCCAGCGCAGCCCGCGCTTGTCCAGCTCCGCCGTGAGCGCCGCCAACCTCTCGTTGACGGCGGCCGCCGACAGCGAGACCATGTTGCCGTTGTCGACGTAAGGCGCCATGGCCACCCGGCCACCATGCATCTGCGGAGCGCGGGCCTTGTCGAGGACCCACGTATCTCCAGCCAGACCCACGGCGTCCATCGCGTCAACAAGGACCTCATGGCACATCCAGAGCGCCCAGCTCCAGCCCATCGGCAGCGCCGCGAAGCAGGGCCAGACGAGCTCGTCCTTCCCGACCGCGACGCGGCAGCGCTGGTCCTCGTCGTAGATCGTGTCGATCCCGAGCTCGCCCGCGGTGACCTCCACGTCGAAGCACATCCAAGACCCCCAGGACGGGTCACTGAACTGGTAGAAACCATCCTGCAGGTCCACTGAGCCAGCACACAGCGAGTCGAAGCAGCCGTCGAAGTCGGCCAGGTCCTCCGCCGACGCGTCCACCGCGTCGAGGAGGTTGATAGCACCGAGAGCCTCCCCCGACGCCAAGGTGGTCCGAGGGGGAAGTCGATGAAGCTGATTGGCCTGTCGGGCGTCCACCACCATGCGGATGTCGCCATTCTTCTTCGCCACGAAGAACGTGCTGACGCAGGCCTTCCGACGACGCCTGCCGTCGACCAGGCCCCGCACGGCCATCCTGGACAAGAAGTCCACAAGCCTCGGGCGGTTGGCCTTCGTCCGAGGGTTGAGCAACGGGTCCCAGTATGGCTCGACGATCTCCTCATCCGGGGCGATGTCCGCCAGGGGCCGCACCACCTCCGAGTCAAAACTGTCGAGGGCCTCGGCCACGTGAGCAGGCGCGACGTCGCGGAGCTTAATCGGCACGGCCGATGTCCGAAAGACGTTGAGCCGCTCGGGGTCGTAGTCCCGTCGGGTCGAGCACTCGCCTGCACCGCTGTACAGGTCTTTGCACTTGAGGAGCTCCTGAAGGGCTCCAGCGCGATCCATGTCCGAGGGCTTTGAACCGAACTCTCGAACTCGTCGTCGGATCCGCCTGACCGCGGACTCCTGGGCAGTAGTCGGCGGCAACTTGCTCGGCGGCTGCAGTCGCAGCGGCCTTCCAGCCTGGGCGCAGCTGAGCGCGTTGATGGACGAGATGGCCTCGACAGTTCGCCGATCCCTGTCGTCCGAGCGGGCAGCGCGCTGGGCCAGGTACCGAGGCAAAGCGGCACGTTCCCCACGTCGGACAGCACGAAAAAGACGGCCGCCGTCAGGAAGAGGAAACAGAGAAGTCTGGCCTTCGGAGGAGACCCCCTCGGAAGACCGCCCGCGCTGCGCCTCGGGAGAGAGCGGCGCCGCGGCGGGCAAGGTGAGGCCTGGCGGAACGCCGGGCCAGGAGGGCACCGACATGGCGCCCTCAGCCGTCGGCAGGTTTGGCCCGCGGCTTCGCCTTCTCCTTTGGTGAAGCCTTCTTGGCCCGTCGCTCCCTGTCGTCCGCCCCCGCCGAGTCCGAGGACCTCGCGTACTTCTTCATCTCGTGGTCCTGCTCCTCGCGCCAGAGCCGCTCCTGCTTCAGAATGATGCCGCGATTCTTCTGCTCCTCCGCGATGAAGGCGTCGAAGCGGGACGTCACCACGCCCCCCGTCTCGTCCAGCTCGCTGCTCAGCATGAGGTCCAGGCCCTCGAAGGTCGGGTGCCTCGGGCACCGCTTCACCGCCCTCTGGATCTGGAGGGCGCGGCGAGCCAGCAGCTCGAAGCTCGCGAGGTTCGTCACATCCAGGCGATCGTACACCAGCGCGTGATGCAGCACCTCGAGGATCACCTTCAGCTCGTGCGACGGCCCGCTGAGCCTCGCCACGCCCGACTGCTCGACCCAGTACCCCCAGTACGCGGTCAGCGTGAGCCCCGACGCGTCGACCGCCTCCAAGAACTCCGGCAGCGCCTTCGGGCCCCTGAACGGCCAGGACGGGTCGTCCTGAGGCTTCAAGGCGGCGATCACCGAGCTCAGCTGGACCCGCTTGCCCTGAGCAGGCGGCGGGAGCGGCAGGATCCGAGGGTCGCGCCCCGGACCCCGCCGCTTCTCGGCCACCCAGTGCGAGTGATCCTCCGCTTGCACGTTCTCGATGGCCACCCATCCAGTCTCGTCGTCCACGAGCGCCAGCCCCACCGCGTCGCGCCCCACGAACCGGTCGGCGTTCGCGGCCAGGCCTGGCTCGACCTCGTCGCCGAAGCCCTCGACGGCGGGATCCGCGATCACCCAGCGAGCCACCCGCGCGCCGGGCGGGGCGGCTGGCACGGCGACCCCCAGCACCCGAGCGAGGTTCCGCCCCTCGATGCGTAGGTGCTCCAGCGCGTCCTGGTCCAGGTCGCCGAAGGCGTACACGCTCCCGCGGACGCGCTGCGGAAAGGGGGCGTTCCGCGTGAGCGCCACCACGAGGTGCGCCGAGAGCTGCAGCACGAGGATCTCGCCGTCCGGCGTCGCGGCCACCCACTCCCCTGGCGCATGCCCAGGGACGAGGAGCAGCCGGTGGTGCCACCGAAAGTTCTCGTCGTCGTCGAAGTTGATGCAGATCTGGCTCTCCGCGACGTCGAGCGTCCTCGGCCCCGCCGCCATCAAGCCCTGATGGCACGGAAGCGCGCCTGCCTGCCGTCACCGCGGTCGACCTCGACGACGCAGCCCGCGCCGCCGTCACTCTCCGCGAGGAGGAGCACCGCGCGCCTCGCGAGGCGCCGGACACCTCCCAGGCCCACGGCCAGCACCCACGCCAGCACGAGGCCAGCGGTCAGACCGAGCCCCAGCCCGGCCGCGAAGCCCCAGCAGGCGGCCGGGGCGGGCGAGTCGCAAGCCGCCGCCGCCGCCTCCTCGCAGGCCGCCGCTGGGCAGGCCGGGCAGGAGGCCTCTGGGCCCGCGGCCCAGCTGACCGCCGGGCAGCCGGGGCACGGCGGGCACGCCGGGCAGGAGCCGCAGTGCGGCTCGCAGCGGAGCTCCGCCGCTGGGCAGGCCGGGCAAGGCGGGCAGGGCGGCGGCCGCGCCACCCAGGCGGCCCCCAGCTGCCCCAGCCAGGGCGCCGCCGCGCAGAGGGCGCCCAGCATCCACCGCGGAGGCTGAGCCGGAGCGGATCCCCGATCGGCTTCGAGCCAACACAACACCACGGGATCAGCTTGCACAGATCAAGAGGCTCCGTTCAAGGAAAAAGAGTCGAACGACAGACTATTTACAAACCCGCGAATCAACGATCTCACGACTTCCAAAAATCACTCGCGCGCCAGACGCGCGCAGCTACCTTCGGCAGCCCCACTGCGAAGAAAAAATATCCCACGGTCGTAAATTGCCGGGGCGGCCGAGAAGGAAGAAGCAAATGGCGCGCAGGCAGAGAAGCGAAGAAAGACGCGGCAAGCCGCATAGTCCAAAAGGGGAAGGAAGGAGCGGGGGAAGGGGAATGGGGGAGGAGGCAGCAAGCGACGCAGACGACCAGGAGGAAAGAAGAGGAGAAAGGAGAGGGGAGGGCCGAACCCAACGGAGGCACTGCGCGAAACGCGCGCCCTGCGCCCCACGCAAGGCGGCCGGGGGAAGGAGGAACAGAGGAAGGCCGGAAGGAGACGGCGCAAAGCAACGACAACAAACGAGCAAACGAAAACGAACGACAACGACGACGAGACACGACCAGAACAGCAACACGCATAAAGCAAAAGGAGAACAAGAGAGGCAAGAGAGAGAGAGAGAGAGAGAGAAAAGGAGAGAGAGAGAGAGAGAGAGAGAGAGAGAGAGAAGAGGCGGAGAGAAAGGCAGACAAGAAAGAGAAATAAAAAAGAACAGCGATACAATTAGTGAGCCGACCCTGCAGCAAGAAATCTCATTACCTGAAACTTGCCCGGATCGGCTGGAAAGGCTCGGCCGGTCGCGCCAGCCGAAAGGCGCATGAAATGCTGCGAAACGACTTCTGCCGGGCCATGCCAGGCTGAAGAATGAGGAGAAGGACACCACGCTCGATGGAAAATTGAAACGAACATACACATTGAAAAATTCAACATCCGATTTCCCGACAGGCCTAAAAGACGACAACAAATATGGGAAAATGCCCATAGAAAGCATCGCGCAGCGGGCCTCCAGTCCTGGCGGAGGGAACGGTTGGCGAGAGCACCGAGCGGGCTGCAGAGGGAACGCCAACCCGCTTCCCGAGAGGACTCAGTGAGGACGCAGCGCATTGACCGCTGCATCCCGAAATCAAGAATTAGGCAGAACTCGCCTCATCCCTGGTTGACGTCAGAATGTTTGAACCAAATCGATGCTAAAACCAGGGCAGCTGGCACGCCAGACTTCCCAGCAGAAGTTCGCGCGCGCAGCCGCAGTTTACCATCTGCGCACCGGCGTTTCATTGAGCGCCCTCGGACAAAATTGAAGTTTGTTGCGTCCCGGCTCAAAGGGATGGTGGCAACTATCGCGTAATTATGTCCAAGGTCAATAAGATTTCTTCTCCTCCCCTCCGCTCCTCCACCGGCTCCTGGATCGTGGGCCCCCCAGGCAAGGCTAACCTTTTCGCAAGCAGCTTCGCGTCTAAATGGGCGGTGCCGCCTTTAGAAAATAATCGGCATTCTCCTCTCCCTCCTTCTGCCCCCTTCTTCCCCTTCCTCTCCGCCTCCGGATTGCGCGGAAGATTTTGCGCGATCTTCGCATTGACAGCGGTGCAGGTCCTGATTTCAATTCGCATATCTGCCGGGGAGAGGCGCACGAGATGCGATTTTGTGATTCGTGCTCGGCTGGCCCCGGGCGTTTGCAGCTGGCCAGCGCGCGGCTCTGCACGGTTCAAACGTAGCCGGCGCGTTTGACAGAGTGTTAGCGGTGCGTCTCTCAGCGAAACTTCCCTCTTCAGAGATTCATTCCAAAATCTTGGCTGCGATCGTAGATTGGCTTGAACCCAGGTCGGCACGCGTCGCGTGCAACGGAGCGGAATCGGCGAGTATTGCAATGGACAACACGGCGTACCAAGGCACTGTGTTCGGCCCTAGCCTTCGGGATAAATTCTACGCCGACGCCCGGGGCCCCATGGCGAGCAGTGGGTTTCAAGAAATCGCACCTGCGGACTTAAAGCGTTCAAGTTTTTCGCCAATTGTGTTGATGACAGCACAATTTTCTCGCGCCTGAGCGCTTGTCAGCAAGAGCTGTACATGCGAGGTCGTGCCAATGGCGTGACTTTCGAACTGGGAAAGGGAAGCAGCCTCACAGCTCTCCTCTGGGCGAGGATTTAAAATGTTTGGTGTAGCTGTTGACTGCTAGCTGCTAGCGCTTGAGGCTATCAGCACGCGCGCGTGCGAAGGCGGTTGAAAATCGCCCCAGATCTTGTCTTGCAGGCAGCATTATACACCGGGAACTCGTGCTCGTCTACAAAGCCACGTTTTGCCGTATATGGAGTACCGCACGCCGGCAGTTTCCCACGCTTCCTCGTCCTCTCTCCTCCTTCTTGACGGCGTGCAACACAGATTTCTCATTGCATTGGGGATCTCTGAAACTGATGCTCTTCTTGAGTTTTTCTCAGCCCCTTTGGCAGTCCGCAGAGACATCGCTACTCTTGGGCTCATCCACAAGACTGTTTCTGGTCAGGGGCCGGGCTTCTTTGAACAGTTCTTTCGGCTTGACCCCCCCCCCTCCTCCCCGTCGTTCCCTTCGCTCCGCTCGTTATACCAGACATCTAATTGATCCGACTACAGTTCGCTCGCGGGATTATGTTGTCCGGTCGCAGCTTGGCGCCGTTCGTGTTCACAACATACTCCCAGACAGTATAATCGGACAGGCTTCTGTCAAGCAGTCCCAGCGTGTCTGCAGGAGCTCGTCTGCTCTGCGGTTCGCAGCGGCTTTGGGCCGCGGCAGACACTCCTAACCTGGCGACAACCACTCGCTTTCCACCCTCGCCCACAGGAATCGGAGGCCTTCTCAAGCCAAATTTAAGATTGGACCTTGACTCTGTGGTTGTTTCACTCGCTTGCACCTTCAGGTGAGGTTTGGAACTGACCGAGGCGCGATTAAAAAAGTGAAAGAGTTGGAAGCGAGATTGAAAAATCCTGACGCTTTTCGCAGAACAGAAGCCGGAAGAATGCTATAAATGCGAGCAGTGCCAACGGCGAAATGCAAAAAAAATAGGCGACCGCAAGCCACGAGGATCGACCAGCCGGCGGGAATGGCGCGAGAGGAGCGGGAAGGGGTTGCGCCGGGCGCTCAGGGAAGCAAAAGAAAAACAAGTTTTTATATGTATCTCGTAACAGCAGATGCATCTCACCACATGCTCAAGTCAAGCCAAGGCAGCACGGCTACGAGCGTCAGAAAACACCACGCAGGGGAAGGAAGAGGGAAAGGAGAGGAGCAAGAGGGGGGGGAAGATGATGATGATGATGATGATGATGATGACGCGCCTTGAAAGGTCGGTTCTCAAAGGTTGGGGGGGGAAGAGGAGGGAGAGGAGGGGCAGCAGCAGACGACGGACGACAGGGGGGAAAGGGAGGGGGGAGGGAGCGAGAGGGGAAGGCCGAACCCCGAAGAGGCGACGCGCGACGCGCGCACCCTGCGCTCCACGCAGGGCGGCAGGGGGGGAGGAGAAGGAGAAGCGGGGCGGGGAACACGAAGACGGACAAACGAAAGCGACGAGGGGGGAGAGGAGGAGGGAGGGGGAGCGGAGAGGAGAGGGGGGAAGACGAGAGGAAGGAAGAGCTAACCGCGCCAATCCCGGCACCCACGGAACGGGCGCAAAGCCGGCGGGAGGCGAGGGGAAAGCGAAACCGGCCAGTCCTCAAAGAGGAGCGCACGAGCACGCACGAGATTTCGAAGGCGAGATTGAAATACGCTGACACCACTGGCGGAAATACGCTGACACCACAAGAACGCATAATGATCAGATATACTAACAATATTAACAGGCGGCTCTGCACGGAATCGAAGTGGAGAAAATAGAAACCGAGGCGAACTTAAACGCTGATGTTCGATGTACAATGCACGATAACACCTGCGATGCATACAATAATATAACTTCACTGTCTGGATAAAACGGGCGGTTGCGAAGAATACTGTGCATGCGCCAGCCATGCTGGCGAACGCAATCCGAGGTGCCGTCGCGCATGAGCAGTCGAGTGTCAAAATTGATGCCCAAAATCACAATACGACCGCTGCCCTTCGAAATTTACGCCAATGCGATGCACGCTGACGATTGCGCGATCAAAGCTCTCTCCTCTATCACCAATTACGCCGAGGAAGCGCACGGCGCATCGGAATGTCAAGGCACTTAGCACCTCTTGACGCAAGCAAGACGGCACCGCAATCCCTTCGGCGACGTTTGCAAAATATTGGGAATGCCTTCTTATTGCCAGTCACGCATGCATTCTGCTGTCGAACAACGTTTCTTCTTCTCGCTCTCGCCCAAAAAAAATCCCACGCACCTCGCGGCGAATGAACCTAGCCACCCTGACGTTTCAACACTGTCTGAAAGCACAAGAAAACTAAGTTTGGAGGAGGGGGGCGACAAGAACAAGCGTCATCTTCATGCTGTAAACTTCCAGATCGCTCGGAAGCAGCACGGCCGGCCGGACGCCAGCTGGAGAATCAATCAAAATACGGCAAAACACCGAGGGATAGCAAAAGGGAAGAGGAGGAAAAAGAGCGAGGGGAGGAGGGGGGAGTGGAGGGAGGAACAGGGAGGAAAAGGGAGAAAGAGGGAGCAGCAACAGACGACAAACGACGAGGCGAGAGAGAGAAAGACGAAGCGAGAGGGGGGCCAGGCCCCAAAACGGCGACGCGCGACGCGCGCACCATGCTCTCCAAGCACGGCGGCCAGGGGAGAGAAGAAAGGAGGGGGGGAGACGACGGACGACAGCGCGACGTCGACGACGACGACGACTGGGACACGACAGCAGCAAAAAGACGAAAAGGCAAGGGAGGGAGGAGGGAGAAAGAGAGGAAGGAAGGAACGGAGAAACGACGGGGGAAGAGAGAGAGAGAGAGAGAGAGAAGACGAAGCGACTAGGCTGGAGGCCGCCAGCCCCCTGTAGCGGCGCAGAGGATGATGCACGAACGGAAGGCGGCAACTGAGAACGTCGGCCCAAGCAGTGCCTGAGTTAGCGATGTCCCCCACTAAAGCCTGGGCACAAAATTGAAATTCGTAAACAGATAGCGCGGCGAGTACGCTGTCCGGCAGAAAGTTATAAACGCTGACAAAGCCCAACACAGAACGTCGGGCAAAATCGGGAACGCGAAGCGGATGAGGATCCGCCAGATGCCGGGCGTGGCGGCGAGGGGAACGAGGGGGGAGGCGGAGCAGGGCGGAAGAAGAAGGAGAAGTGGCCCGGGCTGAGGCCAAAGACTACGATGAATGATGCCAAGCATGGCGATGTCTGAAACTGCCAGAGACTGGAGAAACCAATGCTGAACGGCGTGCAAAGAGGCGAGAGCAGAAGCGGAGGCGGAATGGAATGCACATGCCCTGTATTCGATGAAGGATAAAACTTGCGACTTCTTGAATAAGATACTGTTTGCAATCGGCTACGAAGAAGACTCCAGTCTTCTTTTTTACATGTTTTATCATTCTTCTGTTCACAATCGCTGACACAAGACAAACTTGCTTCGTGCATTAGTGGAGTCGAAGACGACGCCAAGAAGCTTACAATAATACCCAAAAAGCTGGCTGCGCGAAATAGTGTTTCCTTTCCAGCATCGAAAACAAGCGTGTTAGCTACGCCCCAGCGGTGAACGACAGTTTGGTATTCAGCTGGCATGTGATGCGCCTGATCGTCTGTAACACTATTATCGATCGCGCGGATAGCATTAAGATCACGACCATGAACAATTTCTTCGAATCCTGCGGCGCGAACCGCCATGCAAAAATCCGAAAAACATGCGTTTCGAAACTGCGGTCCAAACACCGTGTCTTGGTGGATCATGGTTTCCACGCAGACGGGATCTGATTGCTTGCCATGTACAATGACCCGCGCCGTGCGTCTCTCTAGCCAGCTAGCAAGAACACCAAACAACCTTCAGGGACAGACAACCCGCGCAGATTGGGAAACAGACGGGGCACATCAACTCAATCGAAGGCACCACTAACGTCAGAACAGCATAAAAAGACGCGGCGGCCAAAAGGAAGAACACGATGCATTGCAAAGCAAAATATGAGATTGCATCGCGCGCCCCTCTGCCAGGAAGGTAACTGACGAGCGTCATAAGCGCCAACCTGTCGAGCTGCCAACTGAAAAATTGTTTTAAAAATGTGCGCTCCACGACCTTCGAAAGCTGACCGATTAACTGGATGCCCCGTTAGTTGTTCGGACAGCTAACTGCAAGCTTCTTGTAAAAAAAGTGGACCCAATGCTCTCTGCAAAGGAACAACCACCGACCAAATCTAAAAATAAAACGGGCAAACTTCGCGACAGGCACTGCAAACTAGAACTACACTGCTTCAAAACCCTCGCAGGCAAGAAGTCGGGACACGTGCCGCTGCCCCGTCGCAGGGGCGATCGCGCGGAAGAACGACCTCTTAACCGCAAAGTGCCTCACCATAAACATATCGGGGTAGCAACTACATTAAAACTCGATAGCGCCATGCAATGCGCCGCACGACGGGAAATTGGAAGAGGAGGAAGGGATTTTTTTGTAACAAAAAAATCATGGTTACCCGTTACATGCACGAATGCTTTCTGCGAGGACCCCTTTTTCTCATGAATACCAAAGTTACCGCGGCAATACTTCTTTTTTCTTTATATTGTTTAAGTTTATTATTATCTATTTATTTATTTTATGTTTTTCTCTGGCGCTCGCATAGAACAGTCTTACCGCCCCCGGGATAAACAAACTGGGGGCCGGCGGTGAACCGTCAACCTTGGTCACCGCCGGGAACTCGCAGGGCTGCCTCGCGCAATGCGGGCGCGGCAATCTCGCATTGCGCGCGCGAGGGCGCGGTTTCATTGAGGAAGACGTGGAGGAGAAGAAGGAGTGAGGAGAAAGCATCTCTGGATAAATTAATAGAGTACGAATAATTTGCTGGTTCCAACTCTGAAAACGCGACGAGTTCGGGCATCTCGATACTTGAAACTAGCGCGCCTGATAATTTCCTTCCGATTCAGTGCAGCTCGAGTTACGTCGAGTACGAACAGTTTTTCTCACCCAGCTCTGGTAGCAGACCAATTTCAGGCGTCTAGATACTTTAGACTAGCGCTTCTTATGATATCATTTTTCGACTTATGTGCCAAACAGCTCTGTAACTCATCTGGAGCTCGAGTTAAATCAAGAAAATCATCCTCATATCCCAAAAAAATTACTACGAATAATTGTTCGAACCCAGCTCTGATAGAAGACCGAGTTCAGGCGTCTAGATACTTTAGACTAACCCGCCTGAGGATTTCCTGCTGCTTGCTGTGCCGAACACTTCTGTAGCTCGTCTGCAGTTCCAGTTTAGTCAAGAAAACGATCACCACCTCGAAAAAAAAGAATCGGAATGATTGGTTGGACCCAGCTCTGATAGCAGACCGAGTTGAGGCGTCTAGATACGTTGACCTAGCGCGCATGATGATTTCCTGCTGACTGCTATGCCAAACAGCTATGTAACGCAACTGCAGCTTGATTTACATCCAGGAATCCAATCACCATCTCTGAAAAATAAGCAGAGTACGAATAATGTTTCGGACCCAGCTCTGGCAACATGCCGAGTTCGGGCATCTAGATACTTTAGACTAGCGCGCCTGATGATTCTCTTTCGGATGCTACGCCAAACAGCTCTGCAGCTCTATGGAGTTCGAATGAAGTCAAGAAACGCATCATCATCTCCAAAAAAAAATCCAAATATTTGTTCGAACCCAGCTCTGATAGCAGACCGAGTTCAGGCGTCTAGATACGTTAGACTAGCCCGCCTGATGATTTCCTTCTGATTGCTGCGCCGAACAGTTCTGTACCTCGTCTGCAGTTCCAGTTTAGTCAAGAAAACGATCACCACCTCGAAAAAAAAGGAAACGGAATGATTGGTTGGACCCAGCTGTGATAGCAGACCGAGTTGAGGCGTCTAGATACGTTGAACTAGCGCGCATGATGATTTCCTTCTGGTTGCTGCGCCAAACAGCTCTGTAACGCAACTGCAGCTTGATTTAAACCAAGGAAGCCCATCTCCATCTCTAAAAAATAAGCAGAGTACGAATAATGTTTCGGACCCAGCTCTGGCAACATGCCGAGTTCGGGCATCTAGATACTTTAGACTAGCGCGCCTGATGGTTCTCTTTCAGATGCTACGCCAAACAGCCCTGCAGCTCATCTGGAATTCGAGTTAAGTCAAGAAACTCATCATTATCTCCAAAAAGAAATAATATATTATGAATAGCTTCGCGGACCTAGCTCTAGTAGCAGACCGAATTCAGACATCTAGATTATTGAGACTCAGGCGCCAGACAGTTCTAGATCGAGTAGGTGTGCCTACCAGCTCTGTAGCTATCCTGCCCACTACTCTAAGCAATACTGGTATGGGAAGGTATTAGAACAATACTGACAATGACGAATCGACAGACGATTCGATGACAATGTATTTTACCTCGGTCTTGAGCCAAAATGGTTACCGTCCACAGTCCTCTCGTGCACCTGCTGCGTCCTACGCTCGTGCATGCGCAGATGCTCTGCTGACCCGCTCTCGTGCTATAGTACTGCTGGCGGGCTGAAAACCATGCGAATCTCAACTGTGAAACCTGCTGCGTTCGGCACTGGCGGCCTCGGGACCCAGAGAGCGCTGCGCAACCTGTGAGCTGCCAGACGCTCGACGGCCGAGTCATAGCGACGCATGCGTTGCTCTGGGTCGGGGGAATTCGAAAATCTGTTTCTGTGAACCTACCGGCCTGAATTCAAAACAGGACGCAGCGGCACACCTTACAATGCAAAAATCGGAGGAAATCGGCCCCCTGGCCCCACGGAGTCGGCAGCCAGACGCGATAGCATATTCGGGAAACCTTTCGGAAATTATGTCTGAAAGGGTTCCGAAAAAACAGCATTCCGGAAAATGCACCCAGGCCCTACAGCTGCAAGCCACAATGGGAAATTGACTACCATGAGTGAAAATACAATGACTAGCAAGCTCTAGCAAATGCAAACGCGCTTTTACTGCAAGGCTGAACTTGGTGCATTAGTACGGAATGACACAGGTGAAGGATATAATTTACAGAAGTGAGGGGAACACGCTTGGGGTAAGTTTCACGCCCAGCATCCCCCTAGCCTTTATCCTGTGACCGATCAAGCAAGTCGCACGCGCCGGCGTGCCTGGCCTGCTGCCGCTCCGCTCAAAAGGTAGAGCCAGCGGCACTCCTCGCTGGCCAAGTCCAGCCACGTGCTCTCGTTCGGCGTGTCGGCGAAAACGACCTCCACCCTGCCTGTCGCAGACTGGCTGACGATGTCCGCCTTGACCCACGACGAGCCGCGCATCAGCTCCAGCTGCAAGGATTCGTCCTTGATCGGCACGTCGAGCTCGGCCAAGTCGAAAAAGCGAAGCCGGCTCACGTGCACTGGCTGGCTGAAGCCCAACGTAGTCGAGCCGCTGCCAGGGTCGGCGAGAATCGCCGACTGGGGCCCCGCCATCTTGTGGATCTTGAAGATCTGTGGGCGAAAGCGTGGCAAGAGCCTCGTGCTGGCGCTGTCTACGGCGCCGACTGCACGAGCGACCAGCTGAGGAGGAGCACGAAGAAAGACAACGTCTCCTGCCTGGAATGCCCGCTCGGCTGGCTCCTGCAAAGCCCTGGCGTGCGCCTCCTCGTCGTGCTGCGCCTTGAGCTCGCTCGCCACGGTCTTGTGCGTCGCCTCCAGGTGCTCGACTAAGTCCTTGACGTAGTGCCCGGGGTCCAGCATCTTCCTGGGCTCGAGACGCTTGAAGACCTCTTCGATCGGGCCCTGCGGCAGCATGCCTGTCACGATCTCGAAAGCACTGCGACCCGAACGATGTGGCATCGGAGTCGCTCGCAGGCACCACTGGCACAAGGGCACCCAGCGCGCCCTGTTCTCCGGGTGCTCGCTGCAGTAGCTCGCCAGGATCCTGTTCACCTTCTGGTGCCGGCGTCGCCCGAGCAGCCCCATGTCGCAGCTGAGTGATGCCTCGGACGCCCTCCGCAACGCACGAGGTAAAGCTCGGCCCTGAAGGGAAGGTGTCGACACTGACCTTCATGGCGTTCCTGTCCAAGCAGTCGCCGACCTTCTTCGAGCAGTCGTTGCCCAGCCTGCAAGTGGCTTTCAAGACAGTCGCGAAGCCTACGACAATCCTCTCGCACAGCGCCCTCGGGTACGGAGCTGAACGTCGCGTCGCTGCGCCGGTCAGTATCACCTGGTGCTTGACCCGGTTGCACAACCTCCCGATGTCCTTCAGCGCGTCGGTGTTCTCTGCGAAAACCTGCGGCTTCTGGTAAGGCGCGCCGTCCTGACAGTGATCGCTCCTGCCCACGTGGAAATCGTCGAAGCCCAGAATGCAGGAACACTCCATCAGGAAAAAAAAGTAACTCATCAGGGGGTTCTCGAACATGACCACCACGCCTCTCTGCATCAACCCCAATGCGAAGATAAAGAAAGACTGCGCCACCTTGTTGAAGTACACGACCTCCTCGTCGGTCTCGTCGCCGTACGGGTTGTCCAAGCTGCGGGTCTTGACTGGGATTGTCTTGGCGATGCTGAAATTCGTGCACGGGATTGCGAAGCGGTAGACGTCGCAAAGGTCGTCCAGGTGGCCCCGCACCCACTGGCGTGCGTGAGGGCCGTGGACGTCCATCCGCTCGTCGAGCCGCTTGTCGTAGCGCTCCGCAGATCCCCCAGCTGCCTCCCAAACTCTGGATAGCATCGCACCGGCCTCCTTCTCGGACTCCACGCCGCTAAACACCTCGCACAACCTCTTGCCCTTCAGAGGGCGGTCGCGGAGTTCGGCAGGTAGCACCTCACCTCCGCTTCCGAGAATCTCGCGGCCCTTGCATCTGTAAACCTCGGCGCCGTTGGGCAAGCGCCTCACGAACTCGGCGGCGTGGCAGAACTCGTGAGACGGCCGCAAAGTGTCGCACAGCGGCCTCCAGACGATGCGAGTCAGGAAGTCCGGCCTGCGCGGGTGGACGTGGAACTGGAAGACCTCGAAAGGATCGCCGTGCCGCCGGAAGAAACCCGTCCCGGACAACGGCCCTGAACCGACAACGGGCTCCACCTCTACGGACTCGGTGGGACGCGCAAGCACAGCCTCGACATGAGCCCATGATTGGTCCTCTGCCTTCTTCCGCCCAGCAAGCGCCTCTTCGGAGCCGTCGGCGACCTCGTTCGGCTTGCACCTGTACCAAATGGTCTTCCTGCACACTACGTCATCGCAGACCTGCGGCGTCCGGTACTGGACGGTGAAATTCTCGCCTCGCTCGTCCTTGACATAGGTGATGCGGCAAGGTAGAACTCGCGGGTTTCGTGGGAGTCGAGGATCCTCCTCAGACCCCGCCGCGGCGGACGAGGCCGCCGGCAGGAATGTCAAGAGGGGGTGACGCGGATAAGACCCGTCCCACGAGTGCGTGTCGACAAAGACAGGGCGAACCTCGAGCGGGTCGCGCTCGGGATCCACGACGCTGGCCACCAACTTTCAGAGGTTCGCCTCGACCTGCGGGTCGCCCTCCGCGTAGGCGCGCACGGACTGCCGAAGGCCGACGTAAGCCTCCGGCTCAGAGTCAGAGTGCTCCAAGTCCGCGCCGTCGGTGTCAATCTGATCGAGTTAGGAAGGCCACGCGACTTGATCATCAGCCTCGGGCCAGCGACGTCTGCAGCTCGATCAGGATGCTCTGGAGCGGTGCCACGCGACAGCGGGCCCACTGTACCGACATGGTACTTCGACCTGGTAGAAAAGAGAAAGTAGAAAGAGCAGCCATCCGTTCTGTGGCTGGAACCGCGTCATCGGTCTCGGCAGGCTTTACCTTGGCGGACTTCGCCTTCTGGGTCTCGTCGTCGACCTTGCTGGACTTCGGCTTGACTGGGGCGCCATCGATCTCCTCGAGAAACCGATCCATCTGCGCCTGCTCCTCTGCGCTCGCGGGCGCCGTGGACATCTGTTCTATGACTCGACGAGCAGGTCCACCAGGAACTCGAAGAGCATGCAATATGTCCCTGTCCTCGGGGTTGCGACTAGGGGCGTCGCCCAGAACGTCGTCTTCACCTCGCAGCCAAATTCGAACGACCCGCGAGCTCAAGTCCTCCAGTCGAGGGCCCAGCGCAACAGCTTCTTGGAGATACGCCTGTTGGCGAACAGCGAGTCGGTGAAGATATTATTCCGATGGTCCGTGTAGACTATTACAACAAACCCTTTTGTCAAATGATGGGTGGCAGACAGAGCCTCCCTGAGGCCAGAGAGCTCTCGCTCGAACGTGCTCCAGCCCTACTCGGTCGCGTTGAAGCCGCGGCCGACTACGGCCACTGGGCGCAAGGGACCGTCCGTCTCGCGACGCTGAGCTAGGGTAGCCGCCCATGCGATGTCCTCGTAGGCGCACGGCTCGATGGGGCGACCGGAACTCGGGTCGGCTGCCGCGGAGCAATCCAGCGTGGCAAGACCCACCTCACGGGTGAGCGAGTGCTTGAGCACGTTGAAAGCCTTCTGTGCCTCTGCGTCCTTCTGGTAGTCCACAAACTTAGCCCCTTTCTTCATAAACTTCTTGAGCGGCGTCTCTAACGAGCTGAAATTCGTGATAAACTCGCGCACGAAGTTGCAGTAAGCCCTGAAGCTTACCAGATCGTCGATGCTTTTGGGCTCCGGCCACTTCTCGATCTCCTCAGCCTTGCCTGGGTCCACGTAGCGAAGGCCACGCCCAAGCTTGAAACCCAAGAGATGGATGAACTCGTGCGCGAACTTGGACTTCGCGAGTTTGAACTACTGAATGTTCCTGCCCTTGGCCGCCTGCAAGAAACAAATGCAATGGTCGGTCCACCACGTCGTCGTCGGCGTCGTGCTCGTACGCCTCGGTAGACAAGGTGCAGTCGCCCATGAACACCGAGTGGAACTCCTCGTCGTCCTTGCCGCGACGTCCAGTCCATCAGCTTCTGGAAAATCGCGGGCCCCTGCTTGGCGCCGAAGAACAAAACCAATGGTCGGAGCATTCCGCGCTTGGTAAGCAACGTAAAAGCCCTCTGCGCCTCGGGGGCAAGCTCTATCTGCGTGAAGCCCCAGATGCAGTCCAGCTGCGTATGTAGAGCTCCTTGTTGAGCTCGTGCGAGGCACTCGTCGGCGCGCGATGCCTCATCCTCGGTGCAGCTGTTGGGGTATCGGTAGTCCCTGACAGGGCGCCCGAGAAGACCCTTGCTGTCTTGGTCCACTACGAACGAAGGAGATCCCCACTCTGAACGCTCACCTGGAAGTAGCCAACGTGCCTTGCCCTCCTCGACCTCGACGTCCTCGTGGTAGCGCAAACGGAGCCCGTCGAACTTGCTCAGGGGGAACGGCTGCGTCACCTTCGGCACCGCATCTGGCCTGACGCTAATGTCGCCAAGGCGCGCCGCGATCCGCGCAACGCGCGATCCCCGCGGCGCGCCTGGGCGAACGACCGCGGCAGACCCGCGCGACACAGCGCAGAAGCGCAAAGACGCGACTCCGGGCGGCGCGCGCTGCGGCCGGCTGCATGCGACGCGCGTCGCACGCGCCGCGGCGCCGCAGGGCCCGTCGGCCGACCTGCGGTTCGCGCCCGCGCAGCACCCCACGGGTTTGCGCCCCCCAAATGCTCCAACAAAAGCTCACTGAAAGCTGGTGTCAAAAGTGGTGGCTGACCGCCCGAGCGACAGACGATGTGAACTTGAACTCGCGCCACAACAATTTGACCCACAACAGCTTCGTTGGCACGAGGCCGTGCTCTGAAGGCAGGGTTATTTAGGTATCCCCCCGATGCGTTTTGCCTCACCATTTGCCATGCCGATGTGGACAGGTTTGCCTCGCAGAAAAATAAATTGGAAACTCGTCTCACGATTTTGCCAAAATATGTCTGAATGAGACGAAGATGGATGATTATTCTCCTTTCCCCTCTCTTCCCTCTACTGCATATTGCGCCGCAGAGACAGAAATTTCTCCGGTGGCAGACTCTTGGTTTTTGCACATCATTCTCATACTCATTTGTTTTTCCTCTTCCTCATCGTGGAGGAAATAGATTGAAGCAGAGGGGAGCTTTAATTAGCCCTGCCCCCTTCAGAAAGCCAAAATAGGCCCAAACCATACTAAAATCAATAATTTTGGCTCCCTCGCCGAAGCCGTAGGGGAGTGCGACAGCAAAAAAGAGGACGGCCGAACCGTGCAAAAAAAAGAGAAGGAGAAGGAGGAACCAGTGCAATGTCGATCCTAAAAACAAACAGTACTGGCTTCGCACTCGAGACTCTTGGGGAGAGAAGGACTCACAAGATTCATTGTCCGCTCTGACAATGTTGAGATTTGAGTCTGGCTTGGTTTATTCAAAAACGATGTTATATATATATATATATATATATAAATGTTTTAACTCTGGTTCCGGAATGAGCTCAACTGCCATCGCGCCCGAAAAGTATACCGTTGAAAGCTCGCAATAGACCAGCATGTACTGCCGCATCAGATCAAGCAAACAACGAGTCGGAGTTAAGGCTGCTGCATTGGAAACACATCCGTCGATTCAGCTTCACTCGATTTTTTTCTATCGGACCTCTGCAGCGCCGTTATCTTCACCAAGTCACATCGAAATAAAAAGTTGCATCCAGGGTGGGAAAAAGCCTGTCTCCCACGGGGCCACCGAAGCCTGCTCGGCAGGCCGGCGGGGAAGTCGCAGGAGGACAAGGAAGAGAAAAAAAGAGAAGAGAAGAGCAAGAGAAAGACAGGAAAAGAGAGAGAGAGAGAGAGAGAGAGAGAGAGAGAGAGAGGGAGGGAGAAGAGGGGAGAGGGGGGGGAGAAGGGCACCAGCCCACGTGCACGGCGACCGCGCAGCGCGCGCGCCCTGCGCTCCACGCAGGCGGCCAGAGGAAGCGGAAAGAGGAAGGGAAGGAGGCAGAAGAACGACGAGAGCCGGCAGCAGCAGGCAACGAGCCAAGCAAGAAACGAAGACGAGAACAAGAAAAGGAGAAGGAACGAAAACGAGAAAAAAAACAAGGGAAAAGACAAGGACGGGAACGAAGAAGAACAGAGACGAAAGGAAGGAAGAAGAAGAGACGCAGAAAAAAATATAATTTTCGTGGCCATCTCAAGAGAAACCGCCTGGGCACCCCGCAAGGGCCATCAGGCCGCCGGGCGCCAGTTCCGAAAGCGGCGCACTTCGTGGAAGGCGAGCGGCAGACGCCACGAAAACAGCTGTGGCCAGGTCGCAACCTGACCTGAGGCATAACACAAAAGCTCAGACAGTAGACGTTGGAATTCTTTCACGTCCTGGGCGCTAACAACGCTCTCAGGGAGAACATTGTACATGCGAGCGCCACCCAACGTGGAACGAATTACATAATCTGGAGCCCGAGCAGGGCAGGGATCGGCCACACGACGGAAATGCCTGGGAGGAGCGCGGAAGGGGACAGCAGACGAATCAAGCTGGAAGAATTCTTCTAAACAAGCCGGGCTGGCCCCAAGAAGAGTCCTGTGAATGAGACCCAGGTTAGCTATGTCTCTTCGAGAACACAACGGAGCTAACTTAAAGTGGTGGAGAGCATCTAAATCAGAAATGCCCACACTGCGGAGAAACGAGCTTTGAACTCGATCCAAAGAGGCCAAGACGGAGTTAGAGGTGAAAGCACAAGTTCTGTATTCGATGAATGATAAAATATGTGCTTTTTATAACAAGACAAGCTCGGCGTCTTTGTGAAAACGCCGCGTGCGCATTAACGATTGCAGCCTCCAGCCACACTCGTGCACACAGCTCTGCACCGCATCTGTCATTATAAGTTTACAGTCGAAGTCAACACCTAAAATTTTGAAATTGCTTCTCCGCGAGACTATGTGCAAACTTTCTTTAGAAGGCTCAACAACAACTGCGTTTGCACGGCCCCATTCATGCAAGCACCTCCGACACTGCTGCACCGACGCAAACACATCAGCATCGGAGGTGGCGAGAGGAAAGGGATGAAAAGCATTCAAATCATCAGCATAAATAATTTCTTGAAACAACATTCTGATGATGGCCTCCCGAGCGTCACTGAAAAATAAATTCCAAAAAGGTGGGCCGAGCACAGTGCCCTGAAAGACCATGTCGGTCATTTCAGTGGTTCTAGAACAGGCACCTGCGACAGTGACGCGAGCGGAGCGAGCCTCCAGCCAGCTGGCAAATACATCACATAAACGAGTCGGAAGACCGAAAGCACTCTGTCGAAGACGCCCGCCACATCTGAACAGTACAAAACTACGCGGCAGCCGCTAGAGATGAGAAAGAGCCAAGTAATAAGAAAATAAGATATCGCATCTCTGGCGCCATGACCTGGATTGCACGCGAATTGAAATGGCCCGAACAGAAGCGACCGAGAGACGCGAGGGAGGAAGAAAGAGAGGAGAATACGTTCAGCACACTTAGACAGTTGTGAAGTTAAATTAATTCCTCTGTAGTTTTTCGGACCATGCATCGCCTCCTTCTTGTATAGAGGACAAATGCGATGCAATCGCCAGCAAGAAGGCCAGACTCCGAATCTGAGAATAAAACGAACGAGTAGAGCAAGGGGAAAGGCGAGAGAAGACGAGCAGGACTTTAAAACACGAACAGGAATGCCGTCTGGACCGGTGGCAGAGTCACTGCTTAAATGATTTAAAACAAACCTGGCCTGCCTAACCCGCACGGGGAAGAAAAGTCTGCCCCACTGGGGCTCGCTGCACCACCGCATGAAAACTATTGTCCTGCAGCGTCGGGACATGCCAGCGACCCTTAAACCACAACGCAAAAAAGTCAGCCTTCTCGTCAGCACGAATCACCCCAACGCCACTCACACGGCGAAGGGCGGGCGACGAAAACTTAACCAATTTGCCAAATAATACATTCGACAATCGCCACCAAGCTTTCGAGCCCCGAGGCAGGGAACGAAGCTTCGAACGAATGCGATCGCAATGCTGCTTGAAAGACTTCAATAAAACACCACTGCAATGCCGAACAGCGGATGGAAATTCATCGCTGCCGGCTGCCTCCGCTTTAGCAGAGACGGCTTCAATGCATTCACCAGTTAGCCGAGGATGACAAGACTGCACTGGGATTGAAACTCGCGAGACATGCTTCTGCATACTGTTGAGAACTACTGAAGTAAGAAACTCTGCACCGCGATCGGGATGACCAAAGAGATTCCAATCAACAGCGTCTATATCGGCACCGACGCGCCTCAAATTCGAAACATTAAACTGCCAGCACATGCGAGACGAAATACACACAGAAAGAGAGGGAAAGAAAGAGAGAGAAGAATAATAGAATGGTCAGCAACTTTCGGTAAAACAGCTACATCTGCAAACTCGCACAAATCAATGAGAGTCAGATCTAAGAAATACCGCTCCCAAGTAGGACCTCGGCCAATCTGTTTTAAACCATGAAACGAACACAGCCGTGCCGCTTCGGTGCCCTCTGGCATATTACGGATGGAATGTCTAAGCCAGGACGGCTTGTGAACGTTAAAATCGCCAATTATGAACACTCCAATATTTGTTCCACGCACCTCGCAGAGAATGACCAAGCCACACTGAAGTCTCAACATAATCTCAACGCACAAGAAAATTACAGCTTAAAGAGTTGCGGGAGGACGAAGGAGGGAGACCAACAAAAACACGCCTCATCTTCATGCTGTAAACTTCCGGATCGCTCGGAAGCAGCACGGCCGGCCGAACGCCGGTTGGAGAGGCTATCAAAATGCGGCAAAAAACACCTAGGGAAAGCGGAAGGGAGGAGGAGGAAGAAGGAGAGGGAGGGGGGGGGGAGGGAGAGAAGAGGAAGGAGCAGCAACACACGACAAACGACGAGGAGAGAGAGAGGAAGAGGAGGCGAGCGGGGGGGGCAAGCCCCAAAAAGGCGGCGACGCGCGACGCGCGCACCATGCTCTCCAAGCACGGCGGCCGGGGGGTGGAGGAGAAAGGAGGGAGGAGGAAAAAACACGGCGGACGACAGCGAGAACGACAGCGGCAGGCAGAAGGAGAAAGGGAGGGGGAGGAAGGGGGAGGGAGGGGAAGGGAGGGAAGAAGGGGCGAAAAAGAAAGACGGAGATTAAACGGGAGGAAGCCAATCCCTGCAGCCGCGCAGGCGGCGATGTGCGAGCGGGACGCGGCAACTGAAAAGATGCGCCCAGTCAGGGCTGGAATTCGCCACATCACGCATTAGAGCTTGCAAGCGAGACTGAAATTCGTGAACTGACGGAGCAGCGACCACGCTGTCTGGGAGGAGGTTATAGACGCTGACAAGGCCTAGCACGGAGCGCCGGGCAAAATCTGGGGCACGAAGCTGGAGAGGGTCAGCCAGGTGCCGGGCGCGGCGACGAGGGGAACGAGGAGGGGGAGGGGGGGCAGGCCGAAAGAAAGAAGCGAAGTGATCAGGACTGAGACCTAGCACAGAACGATGGATAACCCCAAGCATTGCGATGTCTCTTCTTGTACACAGCGGAGCCAAAGCAAAGTGATTGAGGGTATCAAGATCAGAAATGTCCAAGCTACGAAGAAAACTGTTTTGAATGGCGTCAAGGGGAGCGAGAGCAGAGGAAGAAGCGAAATGGAATGCACAGGTCCTATATTCGATAAAAGTAATTCGGCAGAATTATAAAATCTGCGGCAACGAAGCAGACTCTGGATTTTCCATCCACAATCCGAAACACATGCCAAAATGGCTTCATGCATTAGCAACCCTGTGTCGAATACTATACCCAGAAGCTTGAAAGAATCGCCCCAAGGCCGGCTGCGACACAGGATGCAACTCTCCTTGCCAGGATCAAAGACGATCCTGTTCGCAGCGCCCCAGCGGTGTAGAGAGGTTTGACATTCAGCCATCATGCGGCGCGCCTGGTCGTCTGTAATATTATTTTCGACCGAACGGATCGCATTCAGGTCGTCCGCATAAACAATTTCTTCGAATCCCGTGGCCCGAACAGCCATGCAGGAATCCGAGAAAATACATTCCAAAGCGGCGGCCCTAGCACAGTGCCCTGGTAAATCATGTTTTCCATACGCACTGGGGCAGAATGCTGCCCCTGAACGATAACCCGCGCCGTGCGCTGCTCCAGCCAGCTAGCAAGGACACCGAGCACACTCTCTGGAACGGAGAAGCCGCGCAGCTTCGCAAGCAGACGCGGCACGTCGACTCGATCGAAGGCGCCGCTGACGTCTGCAGCAGGACGCGGCGACCAGAGGAGAGAGCGCTGATACATTGTAACACAAAAAACAGCACTGCGTCCCGGGCCCCCCGGCCAAGAGCGCATGCGAATTGACGAGCGCCATACGCACCGAATCTGTCCAGTTGAGACTAAACAATTGCAAAAACATTCGTTCAACTACCTTAGAGAGCTGGGCGGTCAGCTGGATGCCCCGGTAATTATCTGGGCAACTGACAGCAAGCTTCTTGTAGAGAGGATGGACCCAATGCTCTCTCCAAGGCAACGGCCACTGACCTGATCTTAAAATCAAGCGAACAAGCTTTGCAACAGGCACGGCCAAACTGGCAGAACACTGCTCAAAAACTCTAGCTGGCAGAAGATCGGGGCCCGCACCGCTGTCCTGTCGGAGAGACGACAGCGCGGCACGAGCGGACCTCGTACGAATTACGCAAGCTTGCCATCTCCTTGGCGAAATCAAAACAGAAGAACAATCAGAAAACTCGTTCGCAATAGGAGCTGGCAGGCGCCATTTTTGACTGAAACCTCGTGCAAAAAGATCTGCCTTGGCGCTGGCCGAGAGAGCCCACGCGCCGTCTGGTCGCTTCAAAGGAGAGGACGTGGGCTTGTGGACATGCGACAAGAGCTGGTGTGAAACTTTCCACCATTTCTTCCTACCACGACCGAAGCCACGAAGTTTCTGGCACGTACGATTGGCGTGCAGCTTAAAAGCGTTCAGCATAACGGCACTGCACTGTGCTACAGGGGCCGGGAAAGAATCCGTACCGGCAGCCTGCCGCTTTTCGCGAACAGCTTGCACACATTCGTCTGTGACCCACGGGTGTGAAACTTGCGTGTTCTGCAATACAGACGGGATGTGCAAAGTCATAAAATATTTCAACATCTGAGTTAACACAGACACAACTATATCAAGCGTCGAATTTTCGATCCAAGACCAATCCTGCTGGGAGAGGCGTCGATTAATAAAGCGCCCGTCGGCGTCTTTGAGATGCCACAAACATCGCTCGCTATGTTCAAAAAAGAACGGCGGCATACAAACTGAACACAACGTCGCACTGTGATCCGCAACTTCTGTTAAAACTTTCGCTGCGAGCAGATCTGGCACATTAGACAAGAAGATCGAGAAGATGAGGACCGCGAGTGGGTGCTCGAATGCACTCACGGAACCCCCGCTGCTGGCACCAATTTTTCAACGCAGTGCCCTCGGAAGAAACATGGCTGCTGAAACGAAGCCAATGCTTGTGATGTACATTCATATCACCAGTAATAATCGTACCGACGCTCTGCTCTGCGATAGAACTCTATTCTTCACCAAGCGTATCAATAGATTGAATCTCTCCATAACAAGGACGACGATACCAACAACAAATTAAAATAGGCCCTGATTCTGCGTGCAAGAGGGATAACAACGCCACCCCCAACACCGTCCCGGTCTCGACGGGCGACAAAATAATATCCGAAAAAATACGGCTGCGCTACAGACTCGTCAAGCCACATCTCCGTTACACAAACTAGAACGGGAAAGAAAAGAAAAGAACAAAAAAATGAGAATACGACTCGTCTTTGTGCACATCAAATCGCTGAACGCTGAGTGTTAAAACAGTGAGATTGGTCCAATCAAAAAATGGCTCAGGCCGGGCTTCGCCGCGGCCACCATCTTGAGGTGAAAAAAAGTGAAACACAGGAAAGAAATCATACAGACTCCGTAGAGAGAGACAGGAGGGGCAGACACAAGCGAACGCGAGTTAAGCTGCGCTGCACTTCCCGGTCTGCTGACCGGAAACGCCGGGTCAGCGAACTCGAAAAACTGAACTGCGCTGAACTTCCAGGTCCTGCCCGGACGGGCGAAAACGACCCAACTCGGGAAAGTAAGCTGCGTTGCACGCCGGGTCTGTTGGCCGGAGCGGGGGCAAGCGAACTCGAAAAAATCGACTGCGCTGCGCTGCTGGGTCCGATGGCCGGAGAAACTGGAATGAACGAACTCGAAAACTGCTGAAATTCCGGGTTAAGCCGGTTCGAACGGTCTGGAATAAGGCGGCTCGAAATATTCGGGCAAAGGCGGTCGAAAAAATCTGCTGGGCGGACCGCCCGTGAAATGCAGATTCCGAATAAATACCTCGTCGTCTCGAACGACGCGGAAGGAAGGAGCCGCACACTGCTCACAAATCAAAACCAGGGAAACAAACAAGAAAAAAAGGAAAACAGAAATTGTGAACGTGCGCGACTCTGTCCATTACAGCGAGAGGAGAGGTTGCCAAAGGGCGCAAGGAAACTGCCAGTCAAATCCCCGAATTTCTGCTTGAAACCAATGGCGCCGTTAATGCTGACAACATTCTAATCGAATTGAGACGTACCGCGAGGGGCCCGGGCCTTTGATTTCATTAGTCTAAAATTTTGACGGCTCGAAAAGAGGGCTTTACGCGCACCCTTTCCTCCATCAAATGCTGAGAAATCACGACCGTCTTTCTCAGAAACAAACTGCAAAAAACAAACCTTTCGAGACGGTCTGCGAATTACGAGGGCCGATCAAAAAATGACGAATTCGTATCAAAAACAATTTTTTCAAGGCGGTGATGCGTTGCTCAAGGTCCGAGGTTGAAAAACCGAGAACGGCAATAAAGTTCGAACATCGATGGCACTCGTACAAGGCATACTGACTTAAACATCAAATCTAAAACGTCTGAGTCAAAGAAAAATGGCAAAATTGGACGGATCACCAGCAAAAACTACTTTGTCGAACCCAGTGCCGCGGATTGCGATACACGCGTCCGAAAAATGGGCGTTCCACAGTGGAGGGCCCCAAACGGTGCCTTGGAACACCATGTCGCTCCTAGTGAAAGCACTCGATTTCTGGCCGAACATCACGACGCAAACACTGGACAGACCAAACCAGCTGGAAACGAACGAAACGACCGATCGTGAAGGACTGGGCCGCGAGTCGAGAAAAATCAACCTGGTCGAAGACGCCAAAAACATCCAAACAATACAAGGGAATTCTACTTCCAAATCCCAAGGAAGATAGCGAAAAAATGTAGAAAACAAAATACCGTCTCGTGCCCATGTTCTCTCTGGTACGCAACTGGAAAAACAACAAAAACGCCGATCTGGTCAAGGCGTCGGAGAAAAACTTTCCCAAGAAACGCTTCACGGTCAACTGAACTGTGAGTAGTTGTCTGGACCAAGAACTTGCGCTTTTTCTGTAGGGAACAAATCCAATGCACGCACGAACATTCTGGCCATCGGACTGCTCGACAATTTCTCTGGCCAAAAAAAAAAAAAAACTTGGCCGCGCAGTTCTTGGAAACTCGCTCTTTATATATATATATATATATATATATATATATACTGCCCCGCGATTCAGCATTCTCTCCACAGTGAAACAAGACGAGCACGCTGTAGAGTTATGGCATCGTTGCCGGACAGGAGGAAGGAGGAAGAAGGGCAAAGAGAGGAAAACGGAACAGCGATTTTCAGCCGTAGGTTCCGCTCTTGAAAGGCCGCCCCGGCCACCAGGAGCCGGCATCCGAGCAAAGTACTGCAGAACAGTACGGAAGAGAAGAAGGAAAGAGCGGGGGAGGGAAGGGGGAGGGAGGGGAGGAGAGAAGGGAGGGGAAGAGAGAGGGAGGAGGGACGGGCGAGGGCAGCAGCAAGAGGGGAGGAGCGGGCGAGAAGGAGGAGGGGAAGGAGCCACGCTCCGAGCGGCGACGCGCGACGCGCGCACCCGGCGGCCCCCGCCGAGCGGCCAGGGGAAGAGAGAGAAGGAGGGCGGAAGACGGCGGAACGACACAACCAGCAGCAGACAGACGAGGGAGGGAGAAGAGAGGGGAGGGGGGGGGGAGGAAGGGGAGGGAGGGGGGGGAGGGGGAAGGGAGAGGGAGAGCGAAGCGAGGCAAGGGAAGGGAACAAGAAGCAGCGAGCGCAGCAAGACAGCTGCCACGGCCGCCAATCCCGGAAGAGCCGGAGAGGGTGAGACGCCAAGCCGACGCGAGGACTGAGCAGACATCGCCAGGCGGCCGTGCTGCGAGAGGTCACGCTCGTGCAGAGCAAGCTTTGAAGACGCGATTGAAACTGTTTCACCGACGAAGCCCGCGCCACGCTGTCTGGTAATAGATTATAAATTCGAACAGAGCCGAGCACGGAGTGGAGCACGCAATCTGGATCCTGAAAGTGGCAAGGATCGAGGAGGCGGCGGCAGTGGCGGGAGCCAGGACGCCGAGAAGAGGAGGAGTCCAAGCGAAAGAAAGAGCGGAGAAGGGGAGGACCTTTTTGCAAAACGGCACGGTGGATGACACCTAGCATCGCCATGTCGCGGCGTGTACTGAGCGGAGCCAAGGCGCGATGGAACAGAGCGTCGCCATCTGAAATCGGAATTGCTCCTAAGAACCGAGAAAGCACAGCGTCGAGAGGCGCCAAATCCGAATTTTATGCGAAATGAACGGCCGCTGTTCTGTATTCGATGTAAGACAAGATGTGCGCCTTAAACAACATTAATAACTCGTCAGTGCTGTGAAAACGACGACTGCGAAGCAGCTTCTGGACGCGCCAACCACAGTCGCGCACGCATTCAGCAATGGCGTCGTGCATCAGAAGGCGAGTGTCAAAACGTACGCCAAGCACTTTAAACGAGGCCCCCGCCGGACGACTGCGCGAAACGATGTGAAAACTCTCCTTGCCAGGGTCGAAAACCACCCTGTTGGCGGCGCCCCACCTATGCAGGGACGACTGGCATTCGCGAGCCCACGACATAGCCTGCTCGTCTGAAATCGAGTTATCAATTTCTTTGAAAGCGTTGAGGTCGTCGGCGAAGATGACTTCCTCGAAACCACACGCACGCACTGCCATGCAAGAGTCACCACAGTATACATTCCACAGAATCGGGCCGAGCACCGTGCCCTGATAGACCATGTTGTCCATTGGCACAGGGTCAGAAATGGCGCCCTGGACGACGACTCGCGCAGTGCGGGATTCAAGCCAACTCGCCAGCACGCGAACGACATCACCATTAACAGAGAACGACCGGAGCTTCAAAACCAGCCTCTCCTTGTCCACCCTGTCAAAAGCAGCGGCGACATCTGAACAGTATAATATTATACGACGGCGGCGGGCCATAGCCGGGAGCCAACGAATAATAAAATAAAGAATCGCGTCTCTAGCGCCCTTGTCTTTGCAATACGCAAATTGATTAGACCCATATGCACCAAGACACTCTAACCTAGGAACGAAGCTGGCGGCGAACATTCGCTCAAGAACCTTAGATAATTGAGCGGTTAGTTGAATTCCGCGGTAATTGTCTGGGTCGCTCAGAGCACGACGCTCGTGTAAGGGATGCACCCAATGCTCTCTCCAGGCAAGCGGCCAGACGCCAGTGCGTAAAATCAACCGCGCCAGCTTAGAAACCGGAACGGCGAGAGACTGAGCACACTCCTTCAAGACTCGCGCTGGCAGCAGATCCGGCCCAGTACCGGAGTCGGGACGGAGCAACTTCAAAGTATTGAAAGCTGCACGTCGGCGAATTACACACGGACAGTGGTCAGGAGGTAATAAAATCGAAGAGCAGTCCGTGAATTCGTTCAAAGCGGCCGCAGGCAGGGGCCACTTAGATTGGAAGGACCTAGCAAAAAATGATGCTTTCTCCCTAGCTCGAATGGCCCAGCGCCCGTTGGACTGACGCAAGGGAGAAGAGGATTGCTTATGTACGTGCGACATCAAAGTATGCGACAACTTCCACCATTTCTTGCTGCCGCGCCGTAGCCGGCGCAACCGGCAACGAGTGCGATTTGTGAAACGATTGTAAGCCGAGAGAAACGCACGACTGCAGTCGACAGCAGCGCGCGGAAATCTATCGGTACCTGCTGCGTCACGCTTGCGTCGTACATGTTCTAAGCAATCTGAATCTACCCAGGGATGGGCAACCTGATGATCAGCGAAAGATATTGGAATGAAACGCTGCATAAATCCTTTGACAATAGTGGTGAGACAGGGCGCGACTATGTCAGGGTGCGAATTATCAATCCACTGCCAATCGTAAGAATTCAATGACTCATTAAACAATCGCCAGTTGCCCCGGCCGAAATGCCAGAGCTCGCGACGAGAGACCTCGAAGTGCAAAGCAGGCAGATTTATATTGATAAGAACAGCTCTGTGGTCGGCTATCTCACTTAAAACAGTAGCCCTTATTAAATCCGACATGTCAGTCAAAACGAGATCTAATAGATACGCGCCTCGAGTTGGTGCTCTCGTGCACTCAGAGAAACCATGTCTACAGCACCACTGCCAAAGTGCCGTTCCTTCAGGAGTGACACTACGACTGAACCGGAGCCAGCGCTTGTGATGCACGTTCATGTCTCCAACAAGAACGCTGCCAATACACAGCGGTGCGAAACGAAGCCACTCCTCGGTTAAAGAGTGAATGGATTCGACCTCCCCGAAGCAAGGCCGTCTATACCAGCATCCAATTAGAACAGGACCTACCTCAGAATGAACTAAGACCCACAAGCGCTCTGCATGCTCTGAATGCGCCAATTCACAACAAGAAGAAGAGAGAGAGGACAATGCGAACACTGCGGCGCCGCCACCGCAATAATCTCTGTCTCTGCGTGCTACAAGATCGTATCCAGCAATCTCTGGAGCGAGGGTGGAAGCATCAAGCCAAGTTTCCGTAAGACACAAGAGGGAGGGAAGACGAGGAAGAGAGGCAAGAAATGCGTACAACTCAGCGTGCCGTGCGTGAAAACTGCGCACGTTTAAAGATAAAACAGTGAGATTGTGCAAATCTGAGGATGGTAACGGCTGGGATTCACCGCGGCCACCATCCCGGGGACGATGCGAAACAGCTGGCTCTGAAACAACAAAGAACTCAGAAATCAATCTTTGTCGCTCCGAGGCTAACGGGGGGAGAGAAGCAGCAGCAGCAGGAAGAAGGAGGACCGAGGAAGGAAGAGAAGGAGGAGACAGGAAGTTACCACGTCGAAGCAACGCCTCAACAGACCGAGGCCCTCGACGACGAACTCTGCGTGAACCCGGGGACCGCGCACTAACTCCTTCGGAGTGGGCGAGAGTTCGAGGAGGGAAGTCAGGGCTATCGAAAAAACTACCCGGCGCGGCCCCCCAAAAGCTCTATTCGATCCTCAAATCGGAGAACGGCTGGCGGAACGCACCAGTTAAGTCGGCTTTTTCCTGCTCAAACGCAGTCGAAAAGTCAACAGAGACAGTCCGTGCTTTAAACTCAATGCGAACATTCGCAGACGGGACACGGGCTTTAATCAAATCGCTGGCTTTGCGCAAAGCCCAATTTCTATGCTGGTTCACCTGCGACGCTGCTGCTTTCACTCGCAAATTCTCGCCGGTCGAAGCTCGAAAAGAATGTGATTGCCCTACGCGCAAAAGGAAATCTTTTGCAGCCTTCTGAGACGAGAACTCTGCATAGCCAGCTGGAGACAGAACCTGATTATTAACAAGACCCTTGAAAAAGTTACCTGTGCTCACGAAGTTCGTTCCTACGTGCTGCTTTACGAAATTCTCGATCACTTCCAATCTAACTGCTGCACTCGTCAAATCGGAAAAACCGACACAAGCAACCCTACGATGCGAAATATCCATGGAATTCAGAAGTTGCGAAAACTTGGGCGCAGAAGACGAAGAACCTGGACCTGCCGCTTCAAGGTCACGAACACGAGATCGCAAGTCCTCCATCTCGTCTTTCAGAGGGTCCACGGCCTCCGAAATCAGCCCGCGAGTCTCCCGGGAAATAGTCGAGTGAAGCGACGTCAAAGCCGAAGTAGTGGCCATGTTTGCGTTGATCTGCTGAAGAATTTGGAAAATGGCCTTCTCACCAGCTGATGCATCAGAAGGGAAAGCGGGAAGCGCAGGTGCTGGCGGGGGGACGAAACCCGCGCCCGCTCCCGGGGGGGCGGAACCCGCACCCGGCTCAGAACTGCCACCCGGAGGGCCGGTTCCGAGAACACCACCGGAACTGCCACCCGCAGGGCCGGTTCCGGGAGCCGCCTGGGAAATGCCACCCGCAGGGCCGTTTCCCTGGACACCGAGACTGCCACCCGAAGGGCCGGTCGCGGGAGCGACGCTGCAACGGCAGGTCCGCTCAGCTCTGCGCCAGTGCCGGGACTGCCACCCGGAGGGCCGGTCCCGACTGACCCGCTGGCCATCCCTGGAAAGGGAGGCGCAGGGGCAAACTTCCCTGTCTGGGCTCCAATCTTACTGTTTTATCTTTGAACGTGCGCAGTTTTCACGCACGGCACGCTGAGTTGTACGCATTTCTGGCCTCTCTTCCTCGTCTTCCCTCCCTCTTGTGTCTTACGGAAACTTGGCTTGATGCTTCCACCCTCGCTCCAGATATTGCTGGATACGATCTTGTGACACGCAGAGACAGAGATTCTTGCGGTGGCGGCGCCGCAGTGTTCGCATTGTCCTCTCTTTCTTCTTCTTGCTGTGAATTGGCACATTCAGAGCATGCAGAGCGCTTGTGGGTCTTAGTTCATTCTGAGGTAGGTCCTGTTCTAATTGGATGCTGGTATAGACGGCCTTGCATCGGGGAAGTCGAATCCATTCACTCTTTAACCGAGGAGTGGCTTCGTTTCGCACCGCTGTGTATTGGCAGCGTTCTTGTTGGAGACATGAACGTACATCACAAGCGCTGGCTCCGGTTCAGTCATAGTGTCACTCCTGAAGGAACGGCACATTGGCAGTGGTGCTGTAGACATGGTTTATCTGAGTGCACGAGAGCACCAACTCGAGGCGCGTATCTATTAGATCTCGTTTTGACTGACATGTCGGATTTAATAAGGGCTACTGTTTTAAGTGAGATAGCCGACCACAGAGCTGTTCTTATCAATATAAATTTGCCTGCTTTGCACTTTGAGGTCTCTCGTCGCGAGCTCTGGCATTTCGGCCGGGGCAACTGGCGATTGTTTAATGAGTCATTGAATTCTTACGATTGGCAGTGGATTGATAATTCGCACCCTGACATAGTCGCGCCCTGTCTCACCACTATTGTCAAAGGATTTATGCAGCGTTTCATTCCAAGATCTTTCGCTGAGCATCAGGTTGCCCACCCCTGGGTAGATTCAGATTGCTTAGAACATGTACGACGCAAGCGTGACGCAGCAGGTACCGATAGATTTCCGCGCGCTGCTGTCGACTGCAGTCGTGCGTTTCTCTCGGCTTACAATCGTTTCACAAATCGCACTCGTTGCCGGTTGCGCCGGCTACGGCGCGGCAGCAAGAAATGGTGGAAGTTGTCGCATACTTTGATGTCGCACGTACATAAGCAATCCTCTTCTCCCTTGCGTCAGTCCAACGGGCGCTGGGCCATTCGAGCTAGGGAGAAAGCATCATTTTTTGCTAGATCCTTCCAATCTAAGTGATCCCTGCCTGCCGCCGCTTTGAACGAAATCACGGACTGCTCTTCGATTTTATTACCTCCTGACCACTGTCCGTGTGTAATTCGCCGACGTGCAACTTTCAATACTTTGAAGTTGCTCCGCCCCGACTCCGGTACCGGGCCGGATATGCTGCCAGCGCGAGTCTTGAAGGAGTGTGTCTCCCGCCGTTCCGGTTTCTAAACTGGCGCGGCTGATTTTACGCACTGGCGTCTGGCCGCTTGCCTGGAGAAAGCATTGGGTGCATCCCTTACACAAACGTCGTGCTCTGAGCGACCCAGACAATTACCGCGGAATTCAACTGACCGCTCAATTATCTAAGGTTCTTGAGCGAATGTTCGCCGCCAGCTTCGTTCCTAGGTTAGAGAGTCTTGGTGCTTATGGGTCTAATCAATTTGCGCATTGCAAAAACAAGGGCGCTAAGACGCGATCCTCTATTTTATTATTCGTTGGCTTCCGGCTATGGCCCGCGGCCGCCGTATAATATTATACTGTTCAGATGTCGCCGCTGCTTTTGACAGGGTGGACAAGGAGAGGCTGGTTTTGAAGCTCCGGTTGTTCTCTGTTAATGGTGATGTCGTTCGCGTGCTGGCGAGTTGGCTTGAATCCCGCGCTGCGCGAGTCGTCGTCCAGGGCGCCATTTCTAACCCTGTGCCAATGGGCAACATGGTCTATCAGGGCACGGTGCTCGGCCCGATTCTGTGGAATGTATACTATGGTGACTCTTGCATGGCAATGCGTGCGCGTGGTTTCGAGGAAGTCATCTTCGTCGACGACCTCAACGCTTTTAAAGACATTGATAACTCGATTTCAGACCAAGTGGCACGAGCCATTTTGGCTCAAGCCATTTTGGCTCAAGGCTCAAGCTGTTGTGGCACGAGCTCAGAAGCTATCATTGCCTGTCGCCGGGGCGGTCAAGGTATATCTTTTGTGTGTCGCCGGGGCGGCCGGCCACTACCATTTTTTCACAAAGTATCACAGACTGTTCAGTTCCCCTCAAGTCATGGCTTCCTCGGGCGCTGCGACGGCTGGTGTGCAGAACAAGTTTGCAAAACCAGCTGTGGAGCAGGCACGGCGTCTAACGGTCAGAGTCAACGAGGTGAAACAGGCGCTCAGTCCAGAGAGCAAACGTCGTGCTGAGACAGCGACGCAGATGGACGAGTCGACTGGCCCTTTGGGCGGCATTTTTGCTCCTGCTCCTGTCTTCCCAGGCAGTCAGAGCAGTGGGGGTCCGCCGAGCACGCCTCCAGGCGTCGCTCCGCCGGACCCCCCGCCGAGCGCCCCCTTTTTGGTTGGCGCTCCCGCTCCTGCTTTTGGCAGTTCGAGCGGTGCATGCCCAGGCGCGGGCGTCGTCCCCCTGGCGCATGCGGCGGCGAGCGGCGCGCCGACTGCTCCTGGTGCGGGTGCGTCCCCCAGTGCAGCAGTCCCTGGTCCCTTTGCCACTGCGGCATCTCCAGCTCCAGCTGTTCCTCAGCTTCCGGAATTGCCTGCTGAGAGCTCTCCGGGCGAAAGGGCCATCTACGGCATGCTCCAGCACATCAACAGCCAGATGGCCACGCAGTCTTCCTTGAACGCCCTGCACACCAGGATCACGGGGGAAACGGCGTCGGCCATCCAGGGCGCTCTGAACCCGGTCCGGGACGAGATGGCGGATTTGAGGGAGCGCATGCAGCAGCTCGAGACCAGTTCGGGGACAGGATCTCCTGGCAAGCGCCACCTGGCGCTGCTGAGCGCGATGGATGTGTCGAACCGTCGCGTCGCCTTTGTCGGGTTCGACGGGGACGACCTCAACGCGCGCGTCCTGGAGATCAACAGATATGCGGCGTCGCTGCAGAACGTGCCGAATGGCGTCGTCGGGCACTTCTTCTCCGGCCCGAAGAATAGCCAGAAGATAACCCGCGCTTCGTACCTCGAGTTCCGGTCTCCGCCGGAGGCGGCTGCTTTCTTGAACGTGGCCAAGACGCAGCGTTTCACCTTGTCGTCGAACGGTCGCGCCGTCACTGTCAAACCGGCAAAGTCCCAGGTCAATTTGGCCAGGGACTGGGCTCTCCGGAAGGCCGCAGAGATGATCAAGACGGAGTCTGGCCTGGACTCCCGCATCGATTGGCAGGCTCGCGCGGTCAAGCTCGGCGAGACGATTGCCTTTGAACAAGGGCCGGGCGACCTCCAAGGAATTTTTAAGGACCAGTTCTCGCGCCTCCGGATCCCTTAGGGATGCGGGGGGGCTAGCTCTGGCAGTGACGCGTTGCTCGCATTGCCATCCGCCCACGGTTTAGCCGTTAGTGAGCGGCCCCCGGGAACAAAACGTCTTCGCCGTCGCGGTCCTCGTTCGTACGAGGCCGTGCTCCGGAGGCAGGGCCATTTACGCTGCAGTGTTTCACTCGGTCCTCCTCCCTCCTCGGTTCCCCTTCCTCCCGTTCCTGCTCCTTCCTCCATCTCGAATGCCGGTTGTAATTTCAATTGCAGTGCTCAGCGTAATTTGCATCATTACTTTAACAGTTCTTCGCAAAATACGCCTCGAGACAGGGTGCCGCGCGAATCCGGCACCTCACTGTCTCTCGCAGTTGCTGATCTCACCATCCTCCTTGTTAACATACAGAGTCTGACCCCGAAGCACCAGGCTGAGCTCGAGGGTCGTCTTCGTCTTCTTCCGAATCTGCCTGTTTGCGTTTTCCTTACGGAAACTTGGCTTGATTCCTCTTCTCCTGCTCCCTCCTTGTCTCTCTACACCGTTATTGCTAGGCGTGACAGGAATGGTCTCGGCGGTGGTGTGTTGATATTTGTTCTCACTGCGTGTGCTCATTTGTTCTCACCGCTCAAGAACTCGATTTCTGCTGAGTTGATCTGGGTTTTGTTACATTCTGATTGTGGCCCTATCTTGATGTCTTGTTTCTATCGTCCCCCATGCCACGCCGAAGTAGGCAGCCTTCGCTGTTTGACGGAAGAGTGGGCCTCGCATTCCCAGCACGCGGTTGGCTCTATTTTTGTAGGTGATTTTAACGTGCATCAGAAAGATTGGCCGTATTATTCGAGTCGTAACTCTCCGGAGGGCTCTTTTCTCAAAGCGCGGTGCATTTCCCATGGCTTCTTCGAGAGAGTCCGCAAACCCACGCGCCAGCGACACTTGCTAGATTTAGTTTTGACTGACTTGCCCGAGCAAGTGTCTGCAGATGTCTCGGCACAGATCGCAGACCACAGCGCGGTCTTAGCTCGCATAGTTCTGCCGCCTTTGGCGGTTGAGGATTTCTCTAGGACAGTTTGGAACTATAAGTTTGCCAACTGGGCTGCCATTCGGTCGTCCATTCGTCGTTCCGATTGGAGTTGGATCGACGCTTGCACGCCCAATGAAGCTGCTCACCGTCTCACTGTCTTCCTAGCTCAGCGTATGCACGATTTCATCCCAAAGCGCGTTTTGAACTTCTCTGCTTCGCATCCGCGGCTGGATTCTGCATATCTCGCACTTGTCTCTGCGAAGGTGTCTGCAGCAGGGACGCCCGAGTTTCCATTGGCAGTGCGGGCTTGCAGCGATGGGCTGGTCTCCGCTTATAGCAGGCACACGGTTCGCGTTCGTGCCAAATTGCGTTCATTGCGGAAGGGTTCTAAGCAGTGGTGGCATTTATCACGCGAGTTAGTCTCTCGACGTTGTCTTCCTACCTCCCCTCCTTTGAAAGATTCTGCTGGCCAGTGGGTCATTGACGCTCCTGGCAAGGCTAACTTGTTTGCACAAGTCTTCTCATCGAAGTGGTTTTTGCCTGCACCAGTGCGCAATGAGTTCAGTATGCTCCCTCCTTGTCGCCTCTCCGACTCTTTCGTGCCTCTCCGGGCGCGCTCGGCATTTCGAGTGTTATCATCTTTGCGCGTTGACAGCGGGACCGGACCTGACCTCCTCCCTGCCAGGGTGTTGAAGATTTGCGCACGTGACCTCACAATACCATTTACCAAACTCGCGAGGCTCATTTTGAATCGTGGCGAGTGGCCTCATGTGTGGACTTCGCATTGGATCCACCCTCTACACAAGAGGCATTCTAAGCACAATGCGGACCACTATCGTGGTATCCATCTTACCCCCCAACTTTCGAAAGCCATGGAACGATTTCTCGGCGAACAGTTTATTCCTAGAGCTGTGTCCGAAGGCTGTTTCGGCATGTTTCAATTTGCTTACACGCCGGGCCGGGGCGCTAGAGACGCGTTGCTATGGCGTGTACTGTTTTCAATTCAGGCTTTCGGGGAGGGTGGCCGCGTTGGGCTGTACTGTTCTGACGTTTCCGGAGCTTTCGATCGAGTGCGGGCCGAGCGCTTGTTACAGAAGTTGGCTGCCGCTCCGATTCCTCGCAGCATCTTCCGAGTAATTCAGAGTTGGCTTGAGCCTCGCTCTGCGAATGTCGTGGTCGGCGGAGCCCACTCGGAACTGTTCGAAATGTTGAACATGGTGTTCCAGGGCACGGTTTGGGGCCCTCCACTTTGGAACATTTTCTTCCGAGATGCGTCTGATGCAGTACGAGGGCTCAATTTTGAAGAAATTGTTTACGCTGACGATTTCAATGCGCTGAAAAAGTACGGTGCTTCCGTTAGTACGGCGAGTATCCTCACGAACCTCCGGGAGTGTCAATCCATTCTGCACACTTGGGGTCTCGCTAATTCAGTTGTTTTCGACGCTGGTAAGGAAAGCCACCACATTTTAAGTCATAGGCAGCCGCGCGGCGACTCATTTAAATACCTCGGTGTAGCATTTGATTGCCAGCTTCGAATGCACGCAGCCATCGACGAATGTGCAGCGATTTGTCACACGCGTGTTATGTGTCTTTTGCGCACGAAGCGTTTCCATACACTCTCGGAAATGGTGCTCTTGTACAAAAGTCATGTGTTGTCATACGCTGAATACCGCACGCCTGCGATCGCGCACGCATCGTGTAGTGCACTCCATGTGTTAGATGCCGTTCAAGACAGGTTTCTGCGCGCCGTTGGCCTTTCGGCCGAAGACGCTTGTGAGCACTTCAACTTAGCACCGTTGAACACCCGGAGATTTTGCTGTCTTGGGCGTGCTTCATAGGTCTGCAATTCGGCGTGGCCCCTCAATGTTTCATTCTTTATTTCGTCTCGACTCCTCCCCTCCTCCTCCTCGGGCTCCTCGCCGGCATCGCCACCATCTTGTTGATCCGTGCTCCTTGCGCGCCCAGCAGTTCGTCGCGCAGTCCGCGCTTGGCGCGGTACGTCTCTATAACATACTGCCGGACTTTGTCGTCGCCGCCAACAGTACGAAAGAGTTTCAAAGTCGAATGTCTGCGCTGTTGCGATGTCGTGTTGTTGCGGGCCATGGTTCGTGGCTTCCACGTTTTCTTGGCGCCATCCTCTTCACAACCATTGTCTTCGCAACATGCGCGACTGGCGCGGCTAGTCGAAAAAGCAATGGTACTTCTTAACGGTGCTCCCTCTCCGTCCCCTCGCCCCCCCCTCCTCCCTCCCTCCCCCCTTTCCTTCTCTCTCTTTTTAAGGTCACGCTGTCTGAACGCTCCCTGCGATGGTTTTCGCAGCAACAGTTAAAGGCCCCGGCAGGACATCGTTTCACTGGTGGAAAAATTGCGTGCGATAGCGAGGCTGGTAAAATATATATATATATATATATATTATTTTTATTTTTTTTTTTAAAAAAAAATATATATTATATATATATATATATATATATATATATATATATATATATATATAGCACGCTATGTCGTGGGCTCGCGAATGCCAGTCGCCCCTGCATAGGTGGGGCGCCGCCAACAGGGTTTCCGACCCTCGCAAGGAGAGTGTTCACATCGTTTCGCGCACTCGTCCGGCGGGGGCCTCGTTTAAAGTGCTTGGCGTACGTTTTGACACTCGCCTTCTGATGCACGACGCCATTGCTGAATGCGTGCGCGAATGTGGTCGGCGCGTCCAGAACCTGCTCCGCAATCGTTGTTTTCACAGCACTGACAAGTTATTAATTTTGTTTAAAGCGCACATTGTGTCGGTAAAACAGTTTCAATCGTGCCTTGAAAACTTCTTCTGCACGCGCGTGACCTCTCGCAACACGGCCGCCTGGCGACGTCTGCTCAGCCCTCGTGTCGGCTTGGCGTCTCACCCTCTCCGGCTCTTCCGGGATTGGCGGCCGTGGCAACCTGCGCTCGCTGCTTCTTGTTCCCTTCCCTTGCCTCGCTTCGCTCTCCCTCTCCCTTCCTTCTCCCCTCCCTCCCCCCCTCCGCTCTCTCCTCCCTCCCTCGTCTATCTGCTGCTGGTCGTGTCGTTCGCCGTCTTCCGCCCTCCTTCCTTCCCCTTCCCCTTCCAGTCTGCAGTACTTTCCTCGAACGCGGGCTCCTTGTGGCCGGGGCGGCCTTTCAAGAGCGGAACCTACGGTTGAAAATCGTTGTTCCGTCTTCATCTCTTTGCCCTTTCTGTTCTTTCCTCCTGTCCGGCAACGATGCCATAACTCTACAGCGTGCTCGTCGTGTTTCACTGGTGAGATTGTTGAATCGCGGGGCAGTAAAAAAAATACATAAAACAAATAATAATAAAAAATCTTTCTCGAGACGTATTTTTTTTTTACTCCACTCCGGCACAGCAGATGACGTGACCTCACCACAGGATTAAGCAATTGCAGAGCAAGAAATGCAGGGCGCGGATACAAGCAAAACCAAAACGATGGATTTGCTCATGAAACGCTTGCAAAAACTAAGATTTCGCTTCCGGCCTTAAAGTGATTGCCAAACGCATAGCCAGAAACGAAGACAGGAAAGGAGAAACGGGGAGGAGGGAGGGGCAGGGAGGGGGGAGGGGGAAGGGGGGAGGGAGACAGGAGCAGCAGAACACAACAACGGAGGAGAGAGAGGAGAACGAGAAGGAGCGGGAGGCGCCGGACGCGCAGCACTTAAAAAGTCCCTGCCGTGTGCCACACAGCGTACAGGACCGGGGGGGAGGAGAAGGCGAGAAGGAGCAGGACCGACGGACGACAGCAGCAAGCAGGACAACACACGAAGGCCGACGGCGGAAGACAACAGCAGCAGACAGGGCGAGAGAAGGAAGGGGAGGGGGGAGGGAGGGGGGAGGGGGGAGACGAGGAGAGGGGGGGGGAGAGAGGACGAGGAAGCAGAAGACGTCTGCCAAGTAGCAAACTCAAGACCTTGGCCGCCATTCCCTGTGGTTCCTCAGCGGGTGGGACGCAAGCGGAAGGCGAGGCGACACAGACGACTCCCAATCCTCACACGCCCTGGCACGGTCCAGAACGAGTTGTTGCAGGCGTCTTTGAAACGGCGGCACAGCACGAGCACGGATAATGTAATGCGGGAGCAAGTTGTAAACCCGCGTGGTGCCAATCGCGGAATGCAACAAGAAATCTGGACTGGTAAATGGCGGCTCCACCGCGTGTCGTGCGTGGCGCAGGGGTGCCCGAGGAGGGGGCAGAGACGAGTCGAGGCGAAAGAAACAAGAAAAGCAAGCTGGCCCGAGACCTAAGATAGCACGATGAATGACCCCTAAGATACTGATGTCCCGGCGTGTGGCAAGCGGAGCAAGGTTAAAATGCACTAAGGCATCTTGTTTGGAAATGCCCAGAGAGCGCAGGAACCGCGTCTGGAGCGCGTCAAGAGGGGCGAGAACAGAAGCTGACGCGTGATAGATTGCACTGGTCCGGTATTCAATAAATGACAGAACGTGGGATTTGTACAGGTTCACAAGTTCCGCATCGTTGTAGAAGCGGCGCGTGCGTACTATACTAAGAATTCTCCACGACGCCGCTGCTACGCAGCTTTCAACCGCATCAACCATCACGAGTTTTGGATCGAAGACAACACCTAAGATCTTAAAAGCATCGCCAGCAGGGCGAGTGCGCGACAATAGATGAAAATGTTCCTTGCTGGCGTCGAAAGTGACGCGGTTGGCGCGGCCCCAGGCGTGTAGGGAGGACTGGCACTCGCGGAGCTGCGCATATGCTTCCTCCGGGGGAATGGCCGCGGGAAGCGCCTTCCAGGCGTTGAGGTCGTCAGCAAAAACCACTTCCTCAAAGTTCAAAGATTTTGTCGCCATGCAACTGTCTGCGTAATGACAATTCCAGAGCGGTGGGCCCCAAACCGTGCCCTGGTACGCCATATCGCGCATTGCAATTGGGTTGGACTCCTGTCCCCCAACCAACACCCGGCCCACGCGTGGCCGTAGCCAGCTCTGGAGCAAGGACAAAATGCAATCCGGCACACTGAAGGCACGTAGTTTCTGTAGCAAGATATCAGAAGCAACGTGGTCAAATGCCTCTGAAACGTCAGAACAATACAAAGCAACAATCATGCCTGCAGACAGCGCAAGAAGCCAACACAAAGTGAAATATAAAATAGCATCTCTGGCGCCATGCTCTCGCCGGTATGCGAATTGAAAAGGGCCGAACGCCCCAACACGCTCCAAGCGCGGTATGAACAAGTCGCCAAGAAGCCGTTCTACTACCTTAGAAAGCTGGGAAGTCAACTGGAGCCCTCTATAGTGGTCTGGGTCTGTAACAGCACCCCGCTTAAATAGAAGAAAAATCCAGTGTTGACACCAAATTTCAGGCCATCGCCCCTTCTGAAGGATTAAACGGGCGATCAGGGCAACAGGCACAGCGAGTTCCCGAGCGCAGGCTTTCAAAACCCGCGTTGGGAGAAGATCCGGCCCCATGCCGCTGTCCGCCCTGAGCGCACTTAAAACCTGGCGCGCGGCACGGACCCGGACACGGAGGAAGGAGGGCGAGTCAGGGGGAGCCATAATCCAGGACAAATCAGAAAATTCATTATTTTCAGCGTCAGGTAAGCACCACTTGCTACTGAACGACTCTGCAAACAGATTCGCTTTATCAGAACTAGACACTGCCCAACTACCGTTCTGATACTTCAAAGGCGAGCTACCTGATTTGCTCTTCTTACTTAAAATCTGCTCAGACAGGCTCCACCACCTTTTGCCCCCCCGTTTTTCCAGGGAAAGCTTTTCTCGCGTGCGGGCAATGTGGGCGTTATATGCTTCCATTAAAATTCGACTCGTCTTTAAACACTCTGCTGGGAAAAGGTCAGTCCCAGTCACGGCTGTCTTCGCTTGCACGGCTCTGATACATTCATCCGTCAACCAGGGGTGAGAGGGGCGGAAGGAAAGAGAGGCAGACGGTATACACCCACGAACAAAATTCATTAATAAGTCACTAAATTGCTGCACAATCTCATCCGGGCTACCAGAAGATATCCAATCCCAGCACTGCCCTGAAAGCAATTGTTTCAAACCGCGCCAGTTAGCACTACCATACAGCCAAACATCTCTGCTGAGAGTTTCCATGGAAAGAGGAGGAGAAGAGAAACGGATATACAGAGCACGATGATCCGCGATTTCACTCAGAACTTCTATTGTTAAAAATCGCGTGCATCAGAAAGAACAAGATCAAGTAAATAAATGCCCCGAGTGGGAGAACGAACGCACTGTTTCAAACCTTCGTCATATACAATTTGCTTCAAATATGTGCCCTCTGGTGTCACCGAGTGGCTGTGCCGCAACCAATGCGTATGATGAGCGTTGAAATCACCTACAATCACAGTGCTGACAGCATTCAATCGCAAAGAATTCCATTCTTCTCGCAAAGTATCAAATGATGCTGTCTCCGTACCGAGGATGGCGGTAGAAACAGCCTAATAACAAAGGACCAGAACTGCAATGTACTAAAATCCACGCTAATTCTGCCGCGTTCGATTCTAAAAGCAAGGAACAGGATGAGACGAGGGAGTCGAGAACAAAAATGATGACACCACCGGCTTGCTGCTGACTGTTTTTCCGCGCCAAGGCTGTGTATCCACACAAACTCGGGTGAGGATTGGCCTCATTCAGCCAAGATTCAGTGAGACAAACGATGTGAGGCAAAGAAGCGAAAAGAGAAAAGCGAGCTGATAGTTCCCCGTTGTGTGCGTTCAAAGAACGAATATTTACATAGAAAATGGTGAGGTCAAGGTCGCGAACAGACGGTGTCGGCTGGGAGTCGCCACAGCCACCGTCTGGAGGGAAAGGAAACGAATTCACAGGCTCAAAATATTCATGCAGAGTGCGCTGGGAGAATTCGGGTCGGGGAGGCGGAGCAGGCGGAAGCAACAGGTCGAGAGTAAGGCGTTGAGACATCCCCGGAATAAGGCATTGAGACACCTCCGGAGTAAGGCGGTGAGACAACTCCGGATCCGGAGTAAGGCGATGCAAAAAATCTGCAGCTGAATTTCGTGCGAAACGCGAATACCGCTCAGCAAAACGCCTCAGGAACGATGAATCTGATCGAGGGCCTCGCCGTCGAGATCGACAAAGAGGGGGCCGCACACTACTCACAGGGCGAGGGGCAGCAGAACAACCGAAAGAAAAGGAAAGAGAGATCTGTGAACGAAATTGTGTGCGACCCCGTGCTCTCTACAGGGTCAAATCGCTGTGAGGCGCCAAAAAACTACCAATCAAATCTGTTGGCTCCTGCTTAAAAGCAGGCACGGACTCGACGGTGATCACGCGTGACTTCCAGTCAATGTGAATCACACTGCGAGGAAGCTTCGCCTTCAATTTTTTCTGAGCCTCTCGCAGAGCCCAGTCTCGCGACGCATTCAAACGCGATTTAGCAGGCTTGGCGGTTAAACGACCAGAACTGGTCTGCAAGACTTTGCCTTTACCGCCTAATAATTGCAAAAACACGCGAGCGTCGCGGTCGGTAGCAAACTGAACGAACGATGCCTTAGATACCTGCTGAGCATTACGAGGGCCACTGAAGAAATGTCCAATGTGCAGAAGCTTCACTGCAGGATTAAAATCATTCACGATCTTGTTCAATTCTTCCACGCGCTTGCTCAGGTCAGAGGTGTCAAATCCGGAGAAAGCAATCTGTAAATTTGAAACATCCATCGAATTGACAAGGTTCAAATGACGAACACTCAAGGCAGACGAACTTTGTGGACGAGACTGCAAATCGGATACCTGTTGTTTCAATGTCTCAATCTCCGACTTCACGGGCCCCAACACCGACTCAACATGAAACTTTGTGGCCTTCATGATGTCAATCTGGTTCTGCTGTAACTCCTTCTTGAGGTCTGCTTTACTCACAGAATCGAACTTCAGAGACATATTATTCATGATGAAATTCAGTTTGTCGCTATCCGATGCGTGGGGACCCGGAGGTGCAGGAACATCGCTCGACGCCACTGCCGTGCTCAACGCACCACCGCCTCTGGGCGAGAGGGTCGGAGCAACACCGCATCCACCGCCAAATGCGGGAGCGGGAAAGCCTGGCATGGCACTCGGCAGGAGGCCAGGACTGCCACCCGAAGGGCCGGTCCCGGCAGCAGAGGGGACAAGACCCTCGCGCTGCGCTCCACCGCCACTCGCGCCTGGCCAGGCGGGGGCGGGAGCAAAGCCACCGGCGTTCTCGCCCTCGGCAGTGTCCATCAACGTCTGGGCCTCTGCCTTGCGTCTGGACTCAGGCGACAAGGCAAGCTGTACCTGATCACGACGTTCACGAAGGCGGGCAAGGCGGTCGCTCTTCGTATCTTTCTGGAACGCCGGCTTCTGGACTCCCGCAGACCCGGTAGCCATGGCTGACTGAGGGGAACGAATCGGTGGGTAAATAGTGTAAGAAATGCTCCAGCAGGAGCTCGCTGATGGGAGATAGAGGTGGTCGACAGCCCCGGCGACTGGCGATCTGATAGCTCGTGCCAGAACAGCTTGAGCCACTGAACCCTCCTTCGCAACCGCAGCAGCCACTGCAGCACGACGCTCCGCCAACCGCTGAGAACCAGCAGCCAGCTTTGCAAAAACTGGAACTCGAAGAATATCACGGGAAAAAATAGAACTCTAACGAATGTTGAAATTTGAGAATCCAACAACAACTGACCGCCAGCGGTAAACCGTCAACCTTTGTTAGCGCCGGGGGACTCGCACACCTTTCTGACAATCTATAATATCAAAAAAAAACTACACAAAAAAAACAAAAAACATTTCATCCCAAACAATTTCAAACCTCTCGGAGGGAACAACCGAACGCCCCCGAGCTCTCTAGCTCTCCTACAGCCCGAAATACGGAAAACATCTCTCAAAATGACTCGAAAATCACGAATAGTTTGGCAAACTTAGCTCGAGTATCAAACCGAGATCAGACCTGTGCATACGACAACCGGACGCGTCTGATGTCTGAATCGAAATCTGTAACACCAGCCCGGCAGCCGGTAACTAACGTTCTTGCCAGAACAACTTGAACAAAAACAACTTGAACTAGAACACCTTGAACCAAAATGACTACGAACCCTGTCCTCCGTCGACGTAGAAATCGAAGAAACATATACTTAGCGACATACATACGAATCACAAAAGTAACGCCAAGACTTTGAACTAATCCAAAGAAATAATATTTCACAAGTAAAAAATCCGACTTGCGAAAAAAAATACAAAACATCGGCCTTTTTCAACCTCGACACTGCCCAACTTCGTCCGGCGCTTGAAAAATCTGGTCAGAAAAACGCGATCAAGCCTTGCTGTCGTAAAGCTGGGAAAAACGCGATTGCTCGGAATGTCCAAAACGATCTGAACAAAAAAAATCCGAAATCATTAATTTTACCATATTTAATATTGAATTATTTTTATTTATAAAATAAACAACTTATTTTGCTTGTTAATTATCTACTCGTATTCTATAATGCTCGACTAAAAATCGATATGATGCATTAATATAGATTTGACTGATGCATTCTAATTCGACTAATAAATTAATTTCTCGAATTGAACAATTACATATCATATACATCAACATAAATTCTGTAATTTTATTTATAACGTAAAATTGTCCGTGAATAGAATTATCCGAATGCCGATATCCAAAAAAACTAATTCATATTCTTACCACATCATATTTCAACGTTAAATCACTTTGACCGAATCTGTGAATTAAACATATTTCCAGAAATAAAATTTAAAGAATCTCAATTAGATAATACGCGCTACAACAAAATAACTGTTGATCTCATGAAATACCACACACTTAGCAACGACCTCTCGAAAATCGTCCTTCGCCGCTGACTGAAAAATACTAAAAACCAAACAATTACCGAAAAAAACACAACCTTCGAACGTAACACGCGAAAAAAACTTCTGCGTGAACATCCCTATATTGCCTTTGGCGTCTTCGTAACGATTCATTTCTCGATTATCGCCCATATTGCTTATATTCGACATTACTCGCCCTGAAACACAATACGCGCAATATTCGAGAGGGCAAGCGTAGTTTCTTGAGCGCACATCTGTCCCAGAAATGGCAATGTTACTACTACTAGGCGCCGACGGTAAACCGTCGACCTTCTTTACCGCCGAACGACTGCTAGGTTTTGCGGACTTCCGACCTGTGGACTTCCTGATCTCTTGAAATCGGTTTCTGTGACCACCAACACCGTAACAACTTAGGAACTATTTTATAGCTTGGGGAAATACAGAAAATCGAAATCGCCTGTGAGAATAATTCGAATAATACGGATAAATTTGCGCACTTATCTCGGCTAACAAATCGAGTTGAAACCTCTACATTGACCAATCGAACGCGTCTCATCATTCTGAATCGATTAGCTGTGTTTACTAACTCTATAACTATCATACAGCCCGAGTTATCTTCAGAAAATCGTCATCACGTATTCAAATAACTTGAAACGACCGATTCCGCCTGCGCGTTTTTTGAATACAAGTGTCTGATTAAATTCAAATCAAAATGAAAAACAAAAGAAAATCTAATATTATTGAAACATATACTAGAGCTCAAGCGAATTCTTAAATTTCGAGAGCAAAATTTTTAACCATTTGGCTCAAGTTAGCCATTTTGGCTCAAGCCATTTTGGCTCAAGCTGTTGTGGCACGAGCTATCAGATCGCCAGTCGCCGGGGCTGTCGGCCACCTCGATTTCCCATTGCTTCAGTGAGCTCCTGCTGGAGCATTTCTTACACTATTATCCATCGATTCGTTTCCCTCAGTCAGCCATCTGCTCGCGCGATGCCCGGCGGTGCAGCTGCTGCGAAGCCCGGAGAGTCGACCGAGATGTCACAGAGTTTGACGGGTAAGGAAACTGTCCAACGCCTGCAGGAACGTGCTCAAGCTGTTCGTGCTGCTCAGCTGAAATCTCCAAGTCAGCGATCTCCTGAGCAGAAAAAAGGACGCTACGACAAGGAGCCAATGGCGACTGATCACGGAGCAAAGCACCCGGAGGCCGGGCAGTTTGCTCCCGCTCCTACTGTCCCAGGCTTGGGGAGTGGAGCGAACAGCGCAGAGCCGAGCGCCGCTGCCTTTGCACCTGGCGCTCCCAGCACCGGCCCTTCGGGTGGCAGTGCCGGTGCATGCGAAGGCCCCACGGGTTGGCGCGCATGCGGCTCCCAAGACCGGCCCTCCGGGTGGCAGTCTTGGTGGTGCACCTGGGACCGGCCCTTTGGGTGGCAGTCCCGGGCCGAGTGCGGGTTCTGTCCCCTCGGGAGCGGGCGTGGGTTTCGTCCCCCCGCCGGCACCTGCGCTGCCAGGTTTTCCACTGGCAGACGTTCCTTTGGCTTCAGAACCGGTTCCACCTCCACTTTCGGCGTCTGACAGCGAGAAACTGAATTACATCATCAGCAACATGGCAACCAATGTGTCTATTCAGAATTCACAGATCGAGATGATGAAGGCCACGCGGGTTGCGATTTCTCAGGCTGTCGATCCCTTGAAAGACGAGATTGCCGATGTACGCAGTCGTCTCGACGCAGTTGAAGCTCGTTCCGCGTCTGGCCTTTCCAAAGAGCAGATCCTGCTGATCAATTCGATGGATGTGGCGAATCGACAGGTTGCTCTTTCTGGTTTCTCCACTGCCTTGTCGTTAGACAGCCGGACGAACGAGATTGAAGAGTATTTGCGCAGGTTTCAAAATGTGTCCGCCGTTTCTGCCGGTCATTTCATGCAAGGCCCGCGGAGCGCGCAGACAGCAACCAAAGTCTCGTACATCGAGTTTTCCTCCGGGGTGTCTCGGAACAAGTTTCTAGAGAGCGCGAAGAGCATCGTTTTCAAGAGTGCCACCGGCAATATCACGGTGAGGCCCGCAAAGACTAAATACCAGAAGCATCGTGATTGGGCTTTCCGGAGAGCAATTGAAGTATTGAAACAGGCCGTCGGTTCTAGTGTGGCTGTTGAGGCCGATTTTAAAAATCGCGTCGTCAAGGTTTCCGATTCGAAGGCTTTTGAGCAATCCAGCACTGACTTCGAGGGAGTGTTTTTGCCTCCTTATTCGAAGCTTTCGTTGAAGTAGAGGTGTTGGGGGGCTCGCTTACCGTTTCACCTCAATTCTGTTAGTTCTACTACCGCCCTCCGTCAAACGGATTGTGAGCGGCCCCCGGGTCTTTCGTGTTCTTTTCGTTTCCGCCGTCGTGGTCCAAGATCAGCGGCATCCTTTCTGACACGCCAGTGCGGCAATGCAGCTCGTTTTCCGTCTGCTTCATTTTCTGGGGCAAGCAATGGAAAGCAATTTAATTCTGCGCATCCTGGTCCCTCAGACGGCGATTTTTTGAGTCGCCTTATCCCGCATTTTCCGAATTGCCTTTTCCCGGATTTTTCGAATCGCCTTAACCCGGAATTTTCGACCGGCCTTACCTCTGTTTCTCGTTGTGCGTCCCTTCCTCTTCCTCTTTCTTGCCCCCTACCTGTGCTCCAGCGTGTGCGCCGTGTTGATTTTAGTCAGAGATCCATCTCGTCTTTTTTCCAACCGAATTCGCCTCCCGGCAGGGGTCCGCGAGAACCCGGACCCTCACTGTCGGTTGTTTCACTGAACCTCACCATTTTGCATATAAATATCGACGGTTTTTTAGTCATCGTGCTGAACTTGAGGCTCGTTTGTCTCTTCTTCCCGCCGTCCCTTTGCTTATTTTGATCAATGAGAGCAAACTTGACAGATCCTGTCCAGTACCGTGCCTGAGCGGGTATTCTTTGATTGACCGTAGGGATAGAAACGCCCACGGTGGTGGAATTCTTATGTTTGCCATCGACAGATTTGTAGGTTTATTCTCTCCACTTCCTTGTTCTACTCAGGCCGAAATTTTATGGACATTGTTTCATTCTCAGTGCGGGCCCATTTTAATTGCATGTTGGTACCGTCCGCCCCATTACGGCGAACTTGCAACGATTAATTCCTTCTCAACAGAGTGGTCCCGACACGCGTCTTTAGCTATCGGAACCGTTCTCGTTGGAAACCTGAATTTACACCATGTTCAGTGGCTACGCTTTTCCAGACACACTAGCCCGGAGGGAATCGCGATGCAGAATTGGTGTTCATTACATGGTTTCAAGGAATGCGTCAAATCACCAACTCGGGGCACCAATCTTCTCGATCTTGTTTTAACAGATCTTCGCGAGCAGATCGAGTGCGCGGTTCTTCCCAAGATCGCCGACCACTCTCTCGTTCTCTGCTCTCTTTCGTTTCCTCCCCTCCTTCCGTCTACGGTCGTGCGCCGAGGATGGAAATATTCGGAGGCTTCCTGGTCGTCGCTAAGACGCCGTTTCCGGCAGACAGATTGGGAATTTATTTGCCGTTTTCGTCCAACCGAAGCAGCTCACAAGCGTGATTTTAAACGGCATGCGAGATTTTATTCCGTCTGTCTTGATCCGGTCGTCGTCGTCGTCCCACCCTTGGCTGACGACGGATTCTCTAGATAAGGTGCGGCTGAAAGCACAGGTCGAGGGTTCGCCAGAGTTTCTATTTGCAGTCCGAGCTTGCAGCCATGCTATGTTGAAACCTTTTCACGATTATATCGGGCGCACTCGTGCTAAGCTTCGCTCGATCCGATCTGGCAGCAAAGGCTGGTGGAAGCTGTCTCGTGATTTAATGTGTAAAGTCTCCAAGGAAGTTTCGCCGCCTCTTCGAACTAGACGGCCCTTGGGCGATCCAGGCGGCCGACAAAGCAAACGAATTTGCACGATCTTTTGAAGCCAAATGGCAAAGTCCAATTTTAATCCCTACAGCTTTTGCCCTTCTCCCTCTCCCTCCTCGCCTTCCCTTGGTCTCCCTCCTCTACGTCTCCGCTCCGCTTCGAAAGTCTTGAAAGATTTGTGCATTGACAGTGGCACGGGGCCGGACTTGATCCCAGCTCGTGTTTTCAAGGTGTGTTTTCAAGAATTGTCTCTTCCCATTGTTCTTCTCGCTCGTCGTGTGCTGTCGTGCGGGGAGTGGCCGCGCTGTTGGACCACCCACTGGATTCACCCTCTTTTCAAAAACAAGTCGAAACACGACGCTGGCAATTACAGAGGAATCCATCTTACTTCACAAATGTCGAAGGTCGTTGAGCGGCTGATTGCTTCTTTGTTTGTGCCCCGGCTTGTGCGGGAACTGAGTTATGTTGATTTTCAATTTGCTTACACGCCCGGCAGAGGATCGAGAGATGCGATTCTGTTTTTTTCGATTTGATCTGCCTCGTCGCATTCGGCGATGGGAGACGAGTTGCTGTGTACAGCTCCGACGCTGCTGGTGCGTTCGACAGAGTCTCAGCTGACCGCTTAAAAGCCAAATTAGGAGCTTCTGGTTTGCATCCTTCCGTGTTGGCTGTCCTCAGCAGTTGGCTGGCGCCACGCTCGGCGAATGTAGTTGTTGAGAGTGCACTCTCTCGTGCGATCACCATGACTGACATGGTATTTCAAGGCACTGTTTCGGGCCCTGTTCTGTGGAATGTCTTTTATTTCGACTCCAAAAAGGCCGTCCGCAATGTAGGTTTTCAAGAAATCATATTTGCTGATGACCTCAATGCGTTTAAAGTTTTAGAGCGAGACGAGACTAACGCAGAAGCCTATGCGGCAATGCACGAGTGTCAGAACAATTTGCATTCCTGGGGGCACGCAAACAGTAGTTTTTGATGCTTCTAAAAAAAACATGCGAATCTTATCTCATTCCTGGCCGCATGGTGACAGTTTCAAGTCTTTGGAGGTCACATTCGACAGCAAGCTTCTCATGGGAGATGCCATTTCTGAGTGTGCTTGCGAAGCAGGCTAGCGCTCCCGGTCTATTCTAAATTGTCGCTGTTATTATAACACTCGGGAGTTGATTTTCTGTACAAAGCCACATCTTGCCATTAGCTACGCTGCATCTACCGCGCTGTCTGTTTTAGACTCGGTGCAGTATCGGTTTCTCCGAGCGCTGAAGGACCACTGTTTGGCTCTACTATCTCCGCCGGGATATTGCTATCCTTGGCGTAGTGCCATTGGTTTGGGACCTCTCTTGTTTTCCCGTTTCTTCCGCCCCGCCTGTCCCCCTTCCTCTGTTCCCTCTCGTTCCTCTCGCTCCCGCTCTTCGCCCCTCCACTGCAGTCAACTTCAAGATCCATGCAGCGCCTCTGCGCCAAATTATGTCCGCAAGTCTCCTCTTAGAGGCGTCCGGTTGTACAATATCTTACCGGAGGCAATCGTGCGCCAACCTACTGTCCACGATTTTGAATGCATGCTTCAGTTGTTCCTGTGCTCCCGGGCCCACGTGGGAGACGTCCAGTGGAAGGTTTTGCTTTCGTGGCGTCAGCCGTTCGCCTTCCACCCTCTTCTGGCTCATCGCGCGTGGGCGCCGGCCTAGTTTATCCTTTCTCGCCTTTCCCTCCCCGTCCCTCCCCTTCGTCCCCGTCCCTCCCTGTTGATGCTTTAGTGCAAAGAATCTCCCTTCCGATCGGCGGCCGTTTGTTCGCCTGTCTGAAGAGAGGTAGTGGTGAGGAAATCATGCATGTCCGAGGCTGATAAAAAAAATAAAAAAAAAAAAAAAATAATAAAAAAAATAATAATAATAAATAAAAAAAAACACAAAAGACGCTACCCTGGAAAACCCGAGGGTTGGGGGAGAGCGCGGGGAGCGCTGCGCGTTGGGTAGGCACGCGCCCGCGGGGGGGGGCGAGCGGCGCACTCGTCGCTCGCCGCTCCCCGCGGGTGCGCGCGGGTGCAGCGACACCCCGCGCCCCACCCCAACCAAAGGAGCGGCGAAGGGTGAGGGGAAACAAAAGCCGCCACGGCGGCCCGCGACGCGCGCACCGAGGGCGCCCGCCTCGCGTTCGGCCGACAAGCGCCCTCGGGGCAGCGCGCGCGACGCGGGGGTATATTTACCCTCCCCCCACCGCAGGGAGACGTGGACAAAGAACACGAACAAGACGAGGAACACGAAGTCCATGAAGACCTGAGGCGAGCCACCCCAAACGCACCCCCCAACCGACCCAACCCGCCCACCACAGGCACCGCGGCGAACCGCGGCGCCAGCGGCGG